>CAUYQU010066266.1:0-51744 GCA_963574635.1 Cheracebus regulus | reverse complement strand
TCTCCATTGTTAAACACAATTACTGGCATAAAAGAGGTTTTTAATACCCATTTTTAGACTGTATTCTAGCCTGGGCAATAAAACAAGAATCCCATTCTCTCTCCCTCTTTCTCTTCCTCTTTCTTTCTTTCATTCTTTTTTGCTTTCTTTTGCTGTGTCTTTCTTTCTCCTTTTCTCTCTTTTTCTAAAATCTCTTCCTCTTTCTTTCTCTTTCATTTCTTTCTTTCTTTTGCTGTTTCTTTCTTTCTCCTTTTCTCTCTTTTTCTAAAATTTCTTCCTCTTCCTTTCTCTCTTTCATTCTTTTTATTCTAAAAAAAAAAATCAAATATAAAGTATAATAATATAAAATGAGAAATAAAAGATATCTCCTCCATCCTCTAACCCCCAGTCCCAAGTCTTTAACATGGCCAAAATGGTATACGGTCCTAGAATATTTATCTTTGAAAACAATTATCTATCTACCCATCTATCCATCCAATCTTTTCTTTTTATTAAAACAAGTTGTATCATATTATGCATATTGCTCTCCAACATGAGTTTCCACCAAATAATATTCTTGGCATCAGCACATAATATTTCACCTAATAATATTCTTGGCATCAGCACACAATATTTTTTTTAAAAAACAGCTGCATAATATCCCATGAAATGGGCCAGGTGGGGTGGCTCACGCCTGTAATCCCAGCACTTTGGAAGGCTGATGCAAGTAGATCACTCGAGGCCATGAATTTGAGACCAGCCTGGCCCAAATGGTGAAACCCTGTCTCTACTGCAAATACAAAAATTGGCCAGACATGTTGGTACATGCCTGTAATCCCAGCTACTTGGAAGGCTGAGGCACAAGAATCCTTTGAACCTGGGAGGCAGAGGTTGCAATGAGCTGAAATCAGACCACTGCACTCCAGCCTGGGTGACAGAGTGAGACTCTGTCTAAAACAAACAAACAAACAACAAACAAACGAACAAATTCATAAAATGGATATACTATAATTTATTTAACCATTTTTCTGTTATGAGTATTTATGTTATATTCATGGCTGTTTTTCAAGAAATTCTGTCATGGACATTCCTGTACACATAGCTTAGTGTGCTTTTGCAAGTATATTCATAAGCTAAATTCCCAGAAGTGAAATTGTGTGTTCAAGGATATGTGTACCATCATGTGCTGCATAACAATGCTTTGGTCAATGACAAACCTATATACAATGACGATCCCACAAGATTGTAATGGAGCTAAAAAAAATTCCTATCACCAGGTGAAGTCACAGACATCACAATGCAGTAGCTCACGAAAGACTCACACAAAGCTATCATGAAAAAAGAAACAAACCACCATGAGCATATTTCTGAAAGGAGTGATGTCTCCTTAAGAACAGCCTCAGATAGGTCTTGCAGGAGGCATCCAGAAGAAGGTATTGTTTTCACAGCAGATGATAGCTCCGTATGTGTTACTGCCCCCTGAAGATCATCTAGTGGGACAAGATATAAAGGTGGAAGACGGTGATATTGATGATCCTCACCCTGTGTAGGCAAAGGCTAATGTGTGTGTTGGTGTATTCATTTTTAAACAAAAAGTTTGGCCAGGCATGGTGGCTCACGCATGTAATCCCAGCATTTCTGGAGGCTCAGGGAGGAGGATCATTTGAGGCCAACAGCTCAAGACCAGCATGGGCAGCAAAGTGAGACTCTGTTTACAAAAGTTTTTCAAAAAAATCAAGCAGGCATGGTGGCTCATGACTGTAGTCCTCGCTACTTGGGAGGCTGAGGTGAGAGGATTGCTTGAGCCTTGGAGTTGGAGGTTACGGTGAGCCTTGATTGTGCCACTTGTGTTCCAGCCTGGATGACAGAGAAGGACGTGTAGCTAAAAACAAACAAACAAAAAACCCCAAAAGTTTAAAAAGTAAAAAACAAGTAAAACTAACAACAGAAAAAAGTGTATAAAGATATAGAGAGATACAATATTTTTGTAAAGCTGTATAATGTGTTTGTGTTTTAAGCTAAGTGTTATTACAAACAGTCAAATTCTTTAAAAAAGTAAAATTCATAAAGTAAAAAAGTGATAGTAAGCTAAAGTTAATTTATTACTGAAGAAAGAACATTTAAAAAATCAATTTAATGTAACCTAAGTATACAGTGTTTATAAAATGAACAGCAGTGTGCAGTCATGTCCTAAGCCTTCACGCTCACTCACCGCTCACTCATTGACTCACCTAGAGCAACTTCCAGTCCTGCAAACTCTACTCCTGGTAAGTGCCCTATACAGATGTACCATTTTTAATCTTTTTTTTTTTTTTTTGAGACAGAATCTCACTCTATCACCCAGGCTGGAGTGCAGTGGTGCGATCTTGGCTCACTGCAGCATCTGCCTCCTGGGTTCAAGCGATTTTTCTGACTCAGTCTCCCGAGTAACTGGGATTACAGGCACCTGCCACGAGGCCTGCTAAGTCTTTTTGTATTTTTGGTAGAGACGGTGTTTCACCATGTTGGCCAGGCTGGTCTCACACTCCTGGCCTGCCTTGGCATCTTAAAGTGCTGGGATTATAGGCATGAGCCACCCTGTCAGGCCTCCATTTTTACTCTTTTACACTGTATTTTTAACTTTATATTTTCTATGTTTAGATATACAAATACTTTTAATTGCCTGCAATATCATTACAGTAACATGCTGCACAAGCCTATAGCCTAAGAGCAATGGGTTATACAATACAGCCTATATGTATATAATATATAGTATTATAAGCTGTATTATTTAGGCTTGTGTAAGCACACTGTGATGTTCACACAATGATGAAATCACACAAGGTTATATCTCTCAGACATATCCTCCTTGTTATATCAGCGAAACTGTTTTTTTTTTTTAATTTTATTTTTTTGAGACAGAGTCTTGTTCTGTTGCCAGGCTTGAGTGCAATGGTGTGATCTCGGATCACTGCAACCTCTGCCTCCTGGCTTCAAGCAATTCTCCTGCCACAACCTCCGGAGTAGCTGGGACTACAGCGCACACCAATACACTCAGCTAATGTTTGTATTTTTAGTGAAGACAGGGTTTCACCATGTTGACCAGTATGGTCTCTATCTCTTGACCTCTGGATCCACCTGCCTCTGCCTCCCAAAGTGTTGGGAATAGCAGGAGTGAGCCAAGTGACTGTATTTTAACTTTGGATACACATTAACAAGTTGACCTTTGAGAAGACCCTTAATTTCCATTCATACAAACAGCATTAAAAGTAGCAATTTCCCCACACTCATTCATCACTGGATATCTTTAAATGTTACGTTGTTGTTAATCTGCTAGGTGAAAATAGTATGCCATTGTTTTTATTTGCATTTTCAAGTTACAAATGAACTTGAGCTCCTTTTAATATGTCTAGTCCATTTTGATTTCATTTTTGGTGAACTTAAAATCTGTTCTTTCTAGCCACATTAAAGTATTAGCATCATGTATTTTCCCCCGTAGAGTTCATTTAATCCTGGTCATGTAATATGATATTTGTAGATTTACCAGTGGTTGAATCCCAGAATGGTAGGGCTCTAGATACACTTGAGATGATCCTATGATTCATTCTCCTTTTCAGATGAAGGAACTGGGGTGTCTAGGGAAGCAAAATTAACTGTCCAAGGTCACACAATGAGAGGCTGGGCCAATACCAGAACGCACACTGCTTGAGGTATTATGTAAGTCTCTTACTCTGCTGTTTATTAAAGCGAGAAGTTGTCTTGGAAATTTGAACCACTCATCTTAATCTATTAGCATCCCAAGGAGCTACTTATAACTGTAACTGCCAACCCAATGAGCCCGCTTCTCCATCCAGTGTTTCACTTAATGGTGTAGTTTATTACAGTTCTGCAGTCCCTGAGACTGGATGCCTGTGCAGCGTGTTCAACTCTTCACATGCTGCAGTAAAACTTTCTGCCCAGCAGTGCCCAGTTCAGGAAACAGGAGTGTCTTATGCTCTTTCAGCGTGAACTCAGGACCAATCAAGCGAGAAAAATCAGTAGTCTCACCTCTGCCATTACTTACAGTTTTTATGGATTATTTAATATAATGAAATAGTCACAAGAAAAAATTTCAATACTTCCATATTACATTCTCATATGTTCACAGAGCTTTTTCAAATTTCTCATGAAATGATACCCATTTAATTTCAGTCTTGGAATTAGGATGTTATCTTTCTTACACTCCTTACGGGTCCCTTAAATAATTACTAAAATCCACATTTTGGTCACTGGGGAACTTTAAAGATGAGAATTGCTCTGTCACAGGCTTTAACCCAGGGAACCCTAAGTGTAGGGGTCCCAGGCTTCACTATCTCTACACTATCACGTTGGCTTCTTTTTCCTATGAAAACAATAAGACTCTTTATTACGCTTCTAATTTAGATACATCTATGTCTTCTCAAAACTTAGTTTTTAAGAAAATATTTAAAGAACATCTACTGTTTTTTCTGCTTGTTGCTTGTTTGTTGTTATTGCTATTGCTGTTTTGAGACGCGGTCTCTCTCTCCCAGGCTGGAGTGCAGTGGTGCCATCGCAGCTCACTGCAACCTTGACCTTCTGGGGCTCAAGTTATCCTCCCACCTCAGCCCCCTGAATAGCTGGGACTGTAGGCATGTGCCACCATGCCTGGCTAATTTTTGTATATTTTTTAGAGACAGGGTCTCACTATGTTACTCAGACTAGTCTCAAACTCCAGGGCTCAAGTCATCCTTCCACCTTAGCTTCCAAATGTGTTGGGATTACAGGTGTAAGTCACCGTGCCCGGCCTAACTGTAAAGTTATTGATAGAATTTCCCAATTGATGGAAAAGACATAAGGTTTTGAAGAAAAGAATTAAGAGAAACAAAGGTAACTGGCAATTTAAGAGTTAAGCTACATCTTGCCACATCATCCATGTTAGGAAACCAAAAAACCCCAAATAGATTGATAAAAATTAACATAGGGGATACAGGTCTTCTAAATACTGTAATTGACAGAAAATGCTTTAGTACATGGTCTTTGATTTTTTTTCTTTTTCAGCCAAGTATATGCAGCTAGCTGTAGTTCAGCTGTGAATCTGTGCTGAAGGACCTAAGTGCACTATTTCTGTTTTCCGAGAGAGTTTTTAAAAAAATTCCCCCCACTTTTTCATTTCCAGGTTATGTTCAGTTAATTATTGGAATACTGAACATTCTGTCCTTAATACTTGAAAGTTCCTGACTTCTGGGTAGGCAAAGGGAAGCATAATGGATCCAAGGGAAATTCTTCCAGCCCTATTTTACTGACCTTCTCTTCAAGTACATTCATAAGAAATTGTGTTTGTTTACAAATAAATTGAATTATACTTTCAATTTCAGCTAAATGCAATTTGGAACTGGCTTATTAGATACTCAAAAAAATGTTCCGGCTTTCAGAAGTTAACTTTCTGTGAAAATAATAACAAAAAATGGGTTATGTTAACTATGTATTTGAGGGAACTGGTTTCTAATGCAGAGGCTCAGGGAGGACGACGCAAGGGGGTGCACAGCACTATCCTACAATGCTGCTTCTCACTGGGGCAGAGCAGCAAAGACTGAAGAGCCGACCTGGGAGTTGTGGGAATGAAGACTGTTTTGGCCTAAGAAAATGCTTAGTGAGCCAGACACGATGGCTCACACCTGTAATCCCAGCACTTTGGGAGGCCGAGGCAGGCAGATCACGAGATCAAGTGATCGAGACCATCTTGGGCAACATGGTAAAACACCATCTCTACTAAAACTACAAAAATTAGTTGGGCGTGGTGGTGGGCACTTGTAATCTCAGCTACTTGGGAGGCTGAGGCAGGAGAATCACTTGAATCCGGGAGATGGAGGTTGCAGTGAGCTGAGAGTGCACCACTGTACTCTAGCCTGGCAACAGCGTGAGACTCCATCTCAAAAAAAAAAGGGCAAGTCTTAGTCAAGGTCCTGGCAGGGTTGGTTTCTTTCTGAGGCCCCTCTCTTTGGGTTGCAGATGGCCGCCTTCTTGCTGCTTCATATGGTCGTCCCTCTGTGCATGCACATCCCTCATGTCTCTTGTGTGTTCAAATTTCTTCTCATAAGGACACCAGTCAGAGTGAACTAGGGCCCATCAATATGACCTTATTTAACTTTAACTACCTCTGTAAAGCCTGAGCTCCAAATACAGTCATAGTCTGAGATCTTGGAGGTTAGGGCTTCAACGTACGAGTTTTAGGGGGACCTAATTCAGCCCATAACAACAGTAAAAGTGTGTGTCTGATTTCAAAGCCTGTGGTCTTAACAACATTACAGTTCTACTCATTTGTGTGTGTGTGAAGCTGCTTTGGAGGTTGAAGGAAAAGGAATTTAAGCACATCGTTAATCATCAAGAAAGTTTTAGGCTGGGCATCATGGCTCACCCCTGTAATCCCAGAACTGTGGGAGGCCAAGGCAGGCGGATCACCTTGAGGTCAGGAGTTCGAGACCAGCCTGGCCAACATGATGAAATCCCATCTGTACTAAAAATAGAAAAACTATCCAGGTGTGATGGCGGGCACCTATAGTCCCAGCTACTCAGGAGGCTGAGACAGGAGAATCGCTTGAACCCAGGAGGCAGAGGTTGCAGTGAGCTGAGATCGTGCCATTGTACTCCGGCCTGGGCAACAAGAGTGAAATTACACTTCAAAAAAAGAAGAAGAAGAAGAAAGAAGAAAGAAGAGAGAAGAAAGAAGAAAAAGAAGAGGAAGAGGAAGAAAGAAGGAAGAAGGAGGAGAAGAAGAAGGAGAAGAAAGGTTTGGCAACGGAGCTCTACATGTGAGTAGAGTTTTGAAGGATGAACATGCTTTTTTTTTTTTTCAATTTAAATTGTAATTGGTGTTTAAAACCTTAATACAAGTTTTTCTTTTGTTGCTTTTTAACAATTTTTTCTTTTTATCATACTTTGTCCAAAAGGAGAAAGAATTTTTCTTACTATAAATGTAAATGTGTTTTTTGTATAAAAATTAGAGAATTAGATAATAGAATGAAAAAAGACACTCAGAATTGTGCCAACAAGAGAAATCTCCTCTTAACAACTTGGCGTATATCTTTTAAAATTCAGTTTTCTTTATTTCAGATAGATTGATGAATAGATAGATGGAGAAAGTGAGAAGGAAGAAGCAGGATTCTACCATTGTACTCACATATTCATTTTTGTGTTTCAGGGTTTTTTTTAAAACTCAGTGTTACATAATGGAGATAGACCACAGATTCTGAGGGGTGGGGAGGGCAGAGATATTTTTGGCAGAGGGTTAGTTTGCACAGGACCATGGACACAGAAGGCTTATAAGGTCTGACTCAAGAGCACTGGTGCAATTTGGGCTGGCATTTAGGATAAAGGGCCACAAATTCTAGACCACTGACTTGGATCGTTTAATGCCCTACAAAACATGGAGTCAGATTTGTAGGGCTTTAAACTCTCCGAGTTAGGTCTAGAATTTATTTGGTAGAAAAGATGAAACCATTAAACTATTTTTGAACTTTCTAAAGCTCTGCTATTTGTATAAAAATTAGAGAGTTAGATAATAATTTAAGGCTAATTTGAAGGTTGAATGCCTGGTGGATAGGAATGTGAGATTAGAGGGTTAAGAGCTTGCTAGAGGACTATAGTCTATGGGAGAGGAATCAGGAATAAAAACTAGGTAGAGACAGTAGGAAGACAAATGAGTCACAGAAGAGGAAGAATTCATAGAGTAACTGGGTAACTGACTTGTATGGATGATGGGGAAGGGAAAAATCCAAGATGGGTGAGGGCAGCAAATGACAGGTCATCAACTGCTGTGGGAAAGTTGGAGGAAGAGTTGGCCCCTGGGATAACAGATAAGGTGTTGACTTAGAGAGGTCAGTGATGCATTCAGAGAAGAGGTGTCTGTTAGGTCATCACAAATCCGAGTGTGTAGTAAAATGGCACGTCTCTCAATTATCCATAAGAAGCCTCTCAAAGCCAGTGGTGGACAATATACCAAAACCTTTAGTCCAGATCTTTGATTTTTGCTGCACTTTCTAAGAGACTGAGTGTCCATGTACCCATCCAATTCACTTGACCCCAGTGAACCCAATAACTGGTTATGTTTAACTGAAATCTACATTCACACTTCTGTGTGACTGCAATTTCGTTTTCTGGGTCTGGATTGTAATTTCACTTTCAGATTCCTTTTTTGGAATAAATAGATCAAGTTTGTTTTTCTTGATATAGGGAAGCAACTAAATCCTAACTACTCATCTAAATGAGAAAGAAATATTATGTGAGCAAAAAAAGAGTGTGGATATTAACTTGCTAGCCCTGCTTTAAGCACCAGATGGTCCACATTCTGAAATGATCATGTCTACCTCTTACTCTCCCTATTATAATACCCCTTAGCCAACTTTCTGCTTATAAAAATGGCATGAATCTTATCCCAAGTCATTAAAAAGATTTCATGCTATAAACCCAATGTTTAATGAACCATTGTGAGATTTGAGATTATACTGGTGTCAACCAGGAAGATGCCATTAACTCTTTAAGGACTTAGGGTCTGAATTAGCAAATGACAAGCTGTAAAATGCTTCCATCATATCTCTGGAAAATGATTCTTGAGGCCTTGTTTCCAGAAACACTGGCTGTGTGCAGCAAGCCCACTAAAGGATTTTGGCCACTGAATCTAGAGACTGGAGGTAGACTTACCCGTAATTCTTAAGACCCAACTGTATATACAAAAGGTTTATTGAATCTGTTTTTATGTTTTCCAATGATCACTGCTCTCTGGTTTAATTCAATCCTCTTAACTCTCCTTGACCTTGACTACTGTAATAGCCTAACTGGCCTCTCTGCCTCTAGTCTCAGCCCACTTCATTCCATCCTCCACACTGCTGCCAGAATGGTCTTTCTAAAACACAGCACTGAACATGTCACTTCCCTACTCAAAACCTTTAAAGATTCATATTGCTTATAGAAGAGAATGCAAACTTGTTAGCATAACCAAGCAAAAGTTTAGTTGCCTTTCCAACCTCACCTCCAGCCACTCTCTCGTGGCTTTCACCCTTGTCATTCCTCCACGACTTTGTGTATACTGATTTCTGGTTGGTGATGGCTTCTTCTT
Organism: Cheracebus regulus; assembly: GCA_963574635.1. Lineage (NCBI taxonomy): Eukaryota > Metazoa > Chordata > Mammalia > Primates > Pitheciidae > Cheracebus > Cheracebus regulus. Next base: position 42,674 of record CAUYQU010066266.1, on the reverse strand, counting down.
GGTGTATTCCTTTTCGTTCTTCAAAGCCCAGTTTGCCTGTCGTTTCCGTGAATCTCTCTGTTTCCTCTTCCTTTCTGTGTTGGCTGAATGAATTCCTCTTTCATCTGTGTTCCATCAGTTCTTTATTCACCTTATAATAATAGAACTCATGTAGTGGTGTATAGTTAGCTGTTTACATGTCTTTTTCTCTGGCTAAGCTCTGCACTTTTTGGGGGCAGGAACTGTATTATATTTACCCCTTCATCTTTGATTTCGCCTTTATTTCATTTCCTTTTCAGGGACTTAAAATAAGAGTTGTTAGAAAAGGCGGGAGGATCACATCTTAAGTCAACATCAGTCTCTATTTTGAAGTTTTTTAGTTTCATGCAAATTGAATGAAAGGGGTAAGAGTTCTGCTTAACAGCAAGCACACATATTTATAATTCCCATCTTTCTATAAAAATCAAGATTTTTTTTATAGAATATTTAGAAAATGGGATATAATCTGAATTTTTTTCTCAACTCCAAAGTTCCCTCTCCAACCATTCATTTAAAAATGTTATTATATTTTAAAAATAAAATTTTATTGTATACACTTAAGTGATATAATACAATGTTGTGAGGTACAGGAGGATAGTAAAATGGCTACTGTAGTGAAGCAAATAAGCATATCCATCATCTCACGGTGACCTACTGTTTTGTGTGACAAGATCAGATAAAATACATTCATTTGGTAAACATTTTAAATACAATACAATGTTATCATCCATAGTCCTCATGGTGTACACTGGATTTCTAGACCCGCGCATCCTCCGCATGTACTGTTTTGTATCCTTTCACCTACATTTCGCCATTTCCTCCTTCTCCCTCCCCATCACCCCAATTAGCCACTGTTTTATTATCTGTTTTTGCGTACTTAACATTTAAAAAAGATTCCACATGTAAGTGATTATGCAGTATTTTTCATTCTGTGTCTGGCTTATTTCACTTAGTATAATGTTCTCTAAGATCATGCACTTGGCAAATGTCAGCATCTGCTTTTTAAAGGCTGAATAATATTCCATTATATATATATATAACACATATGTAATACATGTAATCCTATGGCAGTTCTATTTGTGCTTTCTTTAGGAATCCATACCATTTCCCACCATCTCCACCAATGACAACACCAGTCTACATTCCCACCCACAGCATGCGAGGATCCCTTTTGTCCACACGCTTGCCAATACTTGTTACCTGTTGTCCTTTCGATAATAGCCAGCCCATTAAATGTGAGCGCACCCTTCCTTTTAACTGTCATTTTAAACGTAGCACAGTGGCCAGGTGTGGTGGTTCATACCTGTAATCCCAGCACTTCAGGAGGCTGAAGCGGGCAGATCACCTGAGATCAGGAGTTTAAAACCAGCCTGGACAAGATGGTGAAACATCATCTCTACTAAAAATACAAAAATTACTGGGTGTGGTGGTGGGTGCCTATAGTCCCAGCTACTTGGGAGGCTGAGGCAAGAGAATCTCTTGAACCTGGGATGAGCCAAGATCACGTCACTGCACTCCAGACTAGGCGGCAGAGCAAAGTAATTTAAGTCTTTTTTGTCAATGACTGAGAATTATGATAGTATGTATTAAGAATACTTAAAATGTTTCTACGTCTTGCTGTGATCATCTGTACTAGTCTAAGGAATCAACTTTAAACACAGGAAAACATTTTTGTTCAAATACACACAAAGTTTGAGCTGAGGTCTTATGGCAGGCATGGAGGTGCCACACAAGAGGGTCTGGGGAGGGAGGTGAGCTGGCCGGCAGCCTCCAGCGGCTGCACCTTTGGGGTCCAGAACAGCATTCATGCCGAGGCCACACGGATGCTGGTAACCATCAACCTGGCTGAGACTTCAGAGCAGTTTGCTGCTCTTTGTATCCAACCCTCCTTCCTCCCTTCTTTCGTTTCCGAAGCATCAGACCTTCATCATGCTCAAAGGCTCTCTCGGTTTATGCCAGCTCCCCCCACCTTCATCCTTCACAGAATTTTCACCTGCTAATTCTCCTGTACTTCTGAATCCATCTTGCTCTCCACTTTGTGGAGGGTGTGAACTAGTAGGCCTATAGGATGAATAGGATTTACACAGGCAAAGAGGGGGGTCCGAGAAGTCCACGTAGAGTGGAGCACATGGTGACCTTGAGGGACTGAGCGATGCCAGTGTGTTGGGGTGGAGTGAGTGGAGGGAGGGCAGGATGTGAACGACCCTGGAAGGGGAGGCATGGCCGCACTGCACAGGCAAGGATTTTTCACTTTATCCTATCAGAAAAATCCATTAAGGTTGTTCATCAGAGAAGATGATCAGACTTGCATTTTGCAAAGATTATTTGGGCACCCGTGTAGCAAAGGTGCCAGTTAGAGAGGCTGGAAACTCAGGCAGGAGTTGATGTGACAGTCTTGAGGCAGAATTTCTTATTTTCCTGGGAAGCCTCTGTTTTTGCTGTTAAGGCCTTCCAACTGATTTGATGAGGCCCACCCATATGATTGAAGGTAATTTCTTTACAGGAAGTCAATTGATTGTAGATGTTCACCACATCTACAGAATACCTTCACAGAAACACTTAGATCAGTGTTACTAAGTACCTGGACACTACGACCTAGCCAAGTGGACACATGAAACTAACCAACACAGGAACTGGGGTGGCTGTGGGAGGTGGAACTCTCGACCTCAAGGTAGCAGTGAAGACTAGTGGGAGGGGAGAACATTCTGATAAGTTTGCGGATTCAGGGAGTGTGCCAGGTGTGGATTGGCAGTTCCAGAAAGCCTCGTGGAAGGAAGGATTTGTGAACTCAGTGAAAACTGAAGGCTAGGGAAGGAAAAGGAGTCACAATAGAACCTTCATTCCAAGCCATAGCAATGGCTTTGGAGAAAAAAGTGTGACCCAGGCTCCCCACTTCATCTTGATAACTGCAGGTGAGCTGAAGTCCAGCCTTCCTTCTCTGAGGTCTGGCCTGTCTTCAGGGGCTCCTTCTCTGGACCTAGTGAAATGGAAGAGTTCCCTAACCCCCTCGAAGGATGTGCAATGGGGATGTGGCTCACTGTTTGGTTTCTGTGCATGCTCAAACCCCTTAGAGGAGAGGGAAGATACAGATGGGCAGGTGCAGGAACTGGGGAGAGGGCTTTTTGGACTCCAGACTCACAATAGTGTCTAGGGGTGGGTACCTACAACTCCTGAAGCCCTAGTGGGCATGTTACAGTGCTCTTTTCGCTCTGCTGTCCACAGATGGCTTCAGTGTTAAGCAGCTCAGTGTCCTCTTGGTACCCGAGTTCTTGTCCAGCATCCAGGAAGAATCAGGTCACACGTGGACTTGAAGGATGGCAAATTCAGGGGCTTTATCGAGTGGCGGAGGTGGCTCTCAGTGGGTTAGATGGGGAGCTGGAAAGGAGATGGAGTGGGAAGATAATCTTCCCCTGAAGTTTGGCTGTCTGGCAGCTGATCTTGACTGTCCCCAGCAGAACCTCTCAAGCGTTCAGATGCTCCTTCTCTTCTCTCCTCTCAGCTGCACTATTCTGCCGCTCTTCTGCTCTTCTATTTGCCTGCTTGTTGGCCCATGGAGTCTGGGGCTTGGGGCTTTTATGGGTACAGGACAGAGGGGTGTGGCAGGAGAAAAGGCAACTTTTGGGTGCAAAATCTGGAATGCCTGTTCCCATTTAGGGCCACAGCTTGAGGGTGAGGTTGAAGCTTGAGGGTGGAGCCTTTGAGGGCGGGGCTTTGCCTCTTCTACCCACTATTTCCATGTCTCCTGTCCATATCAATAGAGCCCTGTGCCATGCTACTCCCCCACCCCCATCTACCACTGCCCTCATCATGTCTGTTAGGCTGGGCTCTTAGAATTCTGCGATGCTGATTTTCTAGCACAGACGGCTGTGTTTTTATATGGCATTCTAAATTGTTTATTAAGTATTGCCAACTATGCTATGATTCAGAAAGGAAATGGCTTGCAGGAGTGTGGAAGCCAATCAGTCTAAGCAGAATTTGCCACCTGTGGGCATAGAGAAGTAAAAATTGCCAATACTTTTGGTGGTATAAATGTTTATACTTAAAAAGCGCAAACTTGTTTAGAAGGAATGAATATTTGCTTTATAATTTCTCAAGAACTAAATGTCACGCAGAGTGGGGAATAAAAAAAAGTCTATTAGCATGATAGATTTGGTGCGAATTTCTTGTATTTAAATCCCGGCTTTAAATTTTTCATTATTTATTTGTTTGTTTGTTTCTTTTTAGAGACGGGGGTCCAGGCTGGTCTCGAACTCCTGAGCTCAAGCAATCTTCCTGCCTCAGCCTCCTGAGTGCCAGTTTTCTTCTCTGTAAAATGGGTGGAGAATCACTCCTGCCTGGATTATTCCAGATTATTCGCAGGAATAGATCAAATTAACTGATGAAATGAATCCATTAGAAGAGCTTAAAGTACTAGGGAAATGGAAGCTATGGTTGCTATTACAACGGTTATTGCTACTTTTATTATTATTCTCCCTATTTTCATAGAATCAAAATGCAATTTGGAATTTTAGTGTGACCTCAACACAAGGGAAAGCAGAATGTGTGTGGCAGTGCTTGGGTCTTTCCAGATTAATGATTTCTTAATCAGTCTAATGTTTATTTGGATTTTCTCTCCACAGTCTGATTCTCACCCTGTTGGATTAAAGCCCAGGGTGGCCCGGCTTTTTGACTCAAGGGTCACACAGTGGTTTTTGATTGAGCCATGGACAAATCGCTCTGCCTCAGTATATTGACCATTTGCCCTCCGATTCCTTTTATTCTCTCTGGGTTCAGGAGGCAGAATTTGTCTATCGCTTCCAATTTGGGAGGCCGATTTCAGTCTTGGAATTATGAACCCTCATATAAATTCATTACACTGAAAGTTCACAGGAATTCAAACGGTAACATAAGTGTTACTATGGTTTCACTGGCCCCGTAGTTTACCTGAAATGCTTGCACTCTTTAGCTGAGGCTGCAGGCGCTTCGAGCTAAGAGCAAATCCCAAGCATGCATCCTAGCACCTGCTTACACACAACGTCTCAACACAGCAGGATGAAGAGCAGGCAGGAAGTTATCACTTGCCTCACCCTTGATTTGATTTATCCATCTGGAATTCGTGACTTTTAGGGCAGAGATTGTATTGAATTTTACTCTTAAAGCTTTACAAAGCAAATTAATTGTATTGGGTTAAACATGTTTGTCTTTATAGAAACTTTTCCCCCTCAAGCACTAATAGATGGCTATTTGCAAATTATTGATATGTTAATTCCATACCAGGGACTAGGTATACTATTCATGCAAGCAAGGTCATACAAGCTGCTGGTATATGTCATCTCCTGAGTTAGATACAAGGCTCTGGAGTTTCAATGGCTTTTAGAGCATTTGCCCCTCTCCTTTACCTCCTTATCCTAGATTGTGGCCAGAGTGGTCTCTCCAAGATACAAACCTGATTCTCTTCTGGAAGGAAAATCATTCAGGGTTGCTTCCCCACATTCAGGTGGCTTTGGCCTCTCAGTCCTCCTTGCTGCCCACCCTCTCCCTCATTCCTTCCCCCGACCCCGCACTTGCCTTCCAGTCTTGCTGAACAACCTCCAATTACGGAAGGATTTATGAGCTATCAGAGCTGTGCCTGTGCTCCCGCAGCTCCCTACGTAAGGAACATCTTTCCCTTCCGTGGCCTCTTCCTTATGTGTTTTTCTTCCTTTATTCTTTTTTTTTTTAAATCCTAAGTCCCTTTTCTGTTGCTGTAACCTTCCTTATGTGTTTCAAGGCACAACTCACATGCCATTCTTTTAGTTACACGCCTCATCCTGCCCCACCCTTTCTCTGGTCCCCAAGAGGCTATCTATCCTGGCACCCATGGCTGCTATAATTGTTTTTTAATGAAGCTTGTCCCTCAGAGGGAGAAAGCCCAGCATCTATCACACTTTGTGACTCTCAACAGGCACTCAATACATATTCCTTGAATAAATGGTTCTTACCTATTTACTAAACGTTTTGATAAAAGAATATCTCTTCTTAGCCTTCGCTTTTAGGTCTCTGCTTGTTTGTGGGTCAACATGGCCAGGGAGAGACCTATGTTGATTCTAGCTAAATAACTGTAAGCTTGTTTGACTCAGAGTACACTGAAGTTTATACACTGAACTAAACTACATTATTGTACAGTTAATTAGAAATCAAGTGGCAACAAGAGGCCTAAGGTAAAGACCATCCAAGAGTGCAGTAATACCAGGGAACGCCTCGGGGTGGTTGCAGAGCAGGGAATACTGCTCTGGTCCCACAAATGCCTTCTCAACATGGAGACTGTATAAGGGCCTCATAAAGAGGGCTTGTGCAAAGATCTCTGAGAAGGGAGGCGATCTGTGCTCACAAGATTGGGGAGGGTCTTTGCAGATGGAAGCTGGCGAGGAGTAGAAAAGCCTTGCAGGGCAGGGATCACAGAACACCTCAGGCTCTGCCTAGGTTCTCAGAATATGGAGTGATTTTAATTGCTCTATGTCCTCAATGCTGGGGAGATAAAAGCCTCTTGATGCATTGGGTGTGGTCAGACCGAGTGGCTACTCATCCACTATACTGCTGATGCAGCTGCACCTTGATAACAATCCGTCATAAACTCAGAGTACTAGTTTAGCATGTTTTAGAAGGATCTCAAGTGCTATTAAATGCTCAGAGCACTAGTTTAGCATGTCTTAGAAGGATCTCAAGTGCTCTCCCAGCAGCTATCTTACCTACCCCTTTACCCTCCCCTTCCATGCCATCAGTGAGATTATACACATAATAAAAGTGTTTGGAGCCCAGAGCTTGGGGCCAATTCATTTTCCACGCTTGCGATGGTCCCCTGGACCCACGCTGTAAATTCTACTCTTGTGTCTCTGTCTTGATTTCCTCTTCTCAATCCCTCATCACTGCAGGGACTAAGGGCACCCACGTACGGGGTTGGGCTGGTTCTCAACACTTTAAAGCGTAGTTTGAGAACCAGCAGCAGCAGCATCACCTGGGAGCTTGTGAGAAATGCAGAATGTTGGTTCCACCCCAGACCTGCTCACTGCTCATCGGAATCTGCATCTTAATAAGGTCTCCAGGTGATCTGTGCCCATCTTCAGGTTTGAAAAGCACCGCTAGAGGTAACTAAAAGGAACACAATTTTATTTCATTTAAAATAATTTAGCTGGGCATGGTGACTCACGCCTGTAATCCCAGCACTTTGGGAGGCCAAGGTGGGTGGATCACTTGAGGTCAGGAGTTCAAGACCAGCTTGGCCAACATGGTGAAATCCCATCTCTACTAAAAATACAAAAATTAGCCAGGTGTAGTGGCAGACACCTATAGTCCCAGCTACTTGGGAGGCTGAGGCAGGAGAATGGCTTGAACTCGGGAGGTAGAGGTTGCAGTGAGCAGAGATTGTGACATTGCACGCCAGCCTGGGTGTCGCAGCGAGACTCTGTCTCAAAAAATAAAAAAATAATAATAATTAAATTAAATTAAATAATTTAGTCATTCTTATTATTTTTTTCGATAGATTCTCACTCTGTTGTCCAGGCTGGAGTGCAGCGGCATGATCTCTGCTCACTACAACCTCTGCCTCCCGGGTTCAAGCAATTCTGTCTCAGTCTCCCAAGTAGCTGGGATTACAGGCACCCACCACCATGACCAGCTAATTTTTGTATTTTTAGTAGAGACGAGGTTTCTCCATGTTGGCCAGGCTGGTCTCGAATTTCCGGCCTCAAGTCGTCTGTCCATCTTGGCCTCCCAAAGTGCTGAGATTACAGGCATGTGCCACAGTGACCAGCCTAGTCATTCAATTTTTAATGCCTTTTCTGAAATAATGATATTATAGTATTCTAAGCCAATTTTAAAAGTTTATTAAAACTCTAGTATGCTAATTTTAGGAGTAATTTGTAATGAAAAATACAAATTGTCATTTACATTTGATACTACTGCAGACACAGGAACTTTTTGCTCATAAAAGGGACATAAAGACTACGAAGGTGAGTGAAGTATGCCTTATAACAGGATTCGCAGAATTTCCAGGATCTCTAGAAGTTCCTCATAGAAGAAGGGGCTTAGGGAAGGCCACCTGGTTGGAAGAGTGGGCTGGACAATTGGCCTTAAAGTTGTATCTCTATGACAAGCATGCATTTTTACTTATATTAATATACAATTTTTCTAAACATGAATTTGTCCACATCTTATATAGAAACAAGCAAATGTCAACTGCCCACAACAAGGAATGAGTTAATCCCCTCACCTCTTTTATTGTGAAACTCTACATCCAATTCATTAGCATGTCCTCTCGGCATCACCTTTGGAATGTACCCAGAACGTGACTGCTTTTTCCATTTTTCTCATGCTCAGTATAAGCCAAGCCACCTTTAGCTCTTGCCTGAATTATGACACTAGCCTCCTCATTTCCCTCCTTCCACCCAGCTTCCCGACAGTCTGCTCCCCACTCAGTTGCCAGATCATGCCCTCCTCTGCCCAAAACCATCCAATGGCTTCCCCTCCCACACTGAAGAACACTGAGGCCCTTGCTGTGGCCTACAAAGTCCTCTGTGGCCTGTCCTCGGACCTCTCCAACTTTATCCTTTCCTGCCCCCTTGTTCTCTTTTTTTTTTTTTTTTGAGATGGAGTCTCGCCTGCGCCCAGGCTGGAGTGCAGTGGTGTGATCTCGGTTCACTGCAGCCTCTGCCTCCTGGGGTCAAATGATTCTCCTGCCTCAGCCTCCCAGAATAGCTCGGATTACAGGCGATCTCCACCATGCCCAGCTAATTTTTGTATTTTTAGTAGAGACAGGGTTTCACCAGTTGGCCAGGCTGGTCTCGAACTCCTGACCTCAGGTGATCTGCCTGCCTCAGCCTCCCAAAGTGCCGAGATTACAGGTGTGAGCCACTGTGCCTGGCCCCGCCTTGTTCCCTTTCACTTTTGTGCATGCACACAGGCTTCCTGGATGCTTGTCGAGCCTGGCCAGCAATGCTGCTGCCTCAGGGCCTTTGCATGTATTCATTCCACTCTCAGAAAGCTTTCCAGATATGCTAACGGCCTATTCCCTCCTTCTTCAGGTTTCCCTCAAATGGCAGAGAGTCCTTCCCTGGCCTCCTGCTACCCCCTTCACCTACCCCTCCACTGTCACTTTTTATCTCTTTACCCTGCTTTACCTTTCATCATGGCAGTTATCCCCATCATCTGACACAGTATGGAGTTATTTTACCTATTTTTGTACCTGTCCACTAAAATTCAAACTCCATAAAGTAGGGGATTTATCTTGCTGCTTCATCCCCAGTGCCCAGAACAGCCTTGCATATAGCAATTGCTTAACAAATATTGGTTGAATAAAGCCATAAATGACAGCACAGAGGGCCGGTGTTGAGAGGATGTCACTGACGAAGATTAGTGAAGAATGGCTCAAGTCCATTGTCTTTACATCAGATGTTACCTACAAGTGTTCAGTCCTTCCTTTGTAAACCTGAATATCGGAATTCCTAATAAATTGCAATACTGTCAGGTTAACAGATCTTTCTCTCCTTATCAATGTTGTATAATACTCAGAAGACTAAATGTTAGAGGCAAAGAGAAAGTAAGAAAAAGTCTTAAATAATCCCTGGTGCTTCTTCTCTGTCTGTCCTGTCCTCTTTGTTCATTCTCTTTCCCACCCAGTTTATCTTTTTAAACAGTCTGTGCCACTTTGAATGGATAGGGTATTTATTTCCAATGGAAGGTTTTTAAAGTGACCCAACTATAGTCCCAAACTATTAGCCTAAACCAAGGATCAGCAAACTTCTTCCGTAAAAGGTCGGATAGAAAATATTTCAGGCTGGCTGGGCGCGGTGGCTCATGCCTGGAATCCCAGCACTTTGGGAGGCCGAGGAGGGCAGATCACCTGAGGTCAGGGGTTCGAGACCAGCCTGTACAGCATGGTGAAACACCATCTCTACTAAAAGTACAAAAAATTAGCTGGGCATGGTGGTGCACACCTGTAATCCCAGCTACTCTGGAGGCTGAGGCATGAGAATAGCTTGAACCCAGGAGGCAGAGGTTGCAGTGAGCTGAGGTCACATCGCTGCACTCCAGCTTGTAAATAGAGCAAGACTCTGTCTCAGCAACAACAACAACAAAAGAAAATATTTTAGGCTTTGCAGGCAACATGTAGTTTTTGTTGTGACAACACTGCTATTGTATTGAAAAAGCAGACATACGCACCTATTAAGCACACGGTGTGGTTTTGTTACAATAGTTTACAAAAGCAGATCTGCTGGAATTTGCACATGGGCCATGGTTTGCTGACTCCTGGCCTAGACCAAAGTCATACATTTCTAGACTGTGAACCCTTGAGGGTACGGCAGTGTCTAGCAGGTATGCTAGGTACAAAGAAAGATCTGTTGAATAAGGAAAGAAATATATACACCCTAAGACAAATCCGTTAGTGATTTTAGATACTGTTAGTCATGGTTGGAATGGTTGGTGCCACGATCCTGCTGTGGCCTGAGCATTCAGGTTTCTGGAACGTGGCTGTGAAGAACCTATAGCCAGGGAGGTAATGCTTCATCTCACCTCTCCTAACACACACTTTTTAGAATTTAACTTCTTTCAAGTCAGGATATATGGTCTATCTTACAATGATATCAGAAGCATGTTTCCTTTTCAGTGGTGCATAAAATAATGGTGTGTCTCACAATTGTTGGCATCTTAGATGTGAAGAAATAAAGTATTTCTCACTTGGATCTTCAGATTAATGAGTGGCCAAACAAAATGTCCAACTGGAAAGAACTATATTGTCTGTGATGTAATAATTCCAAGGGCTGATGAAGCGTCTGGATCTTAGGTGCAAAGGCTCTTGCTCACTCTTTCAAGTAATGTAGGCTTTCATGGTGAACTGATAGACAATGAAAAAAAGATTTCCATGTTTTGGACCTTAATGGCTTTAAGAATTATTTTTCTTTTCTTTCTTTTTTTTTTTTATGGAGATAGAGTCTTGCTCTGTCACCTAGGCTGGTGTGCAGTGGTGCAATCTCGGCTCACTGCAACCTCTACCTCCCAGGTTCAAGAGATTCTCCTGACTCAGCCTCCTGAGTAGCTGGGACTACAGGCACATGCCACCACATCCGGCTAATTGTTTTATTTTTAGTAGAGACAGGGTTTCACCATATTGGCCAGGATGATCTTGAACCCCTGACCTCATAATCTGCCCACTTTGGCCTCTCAAAGTGTTAGGATTACAAGCATGAGCCACTGCGTCCAGCCAATAATTATTTTTCAAGTCATAGCTTCTTTATTCTAGATAATCAAGAATTTATTGGCCCAGGAATTATCAGTGGAAGTACAATTTTAAATTATTAGGTTCTCTTTTAAAGTAGTTATAAGAAAGGTAAAGAGGAAGATTTTATTACAAATCAGGATGTATCTTTCTTTCTCATGGTGGCAGAGACCGCTTTTCAAATTATTTGCTTTCAAATACACGTTAAAACAGGATAAAAGCAGTTAAATATTTGATTAAATCTGAGAAATGTTTTTTGAGCATTCATTATGAGTAGGTATCAAGTTAAAAGAAGCTAAAACTGGAAGCAGGTTTAGGATCCCTGATGGAGAGTCCGGCTCCCCAAAACCTCATCATGGAAGAAACAGGGGACGTTCAGTAGACTTCTAATTCCCTTTTAATTCTTCTCATGCGATGACACATTACACTTCTGAGATGCGTACCTTACTTATTATGCTAGGAGATTTGTGGCATATTTTGTAATCTTGGCGCTCTCTCTCTCTGAAAGCATAGTAATTTATTAGAAATGAGGAAGAATGCAGGGTGGGAGAGGAAAGGAAGGATTATCGCTTTTGGGCATCCAGGCCAGGTCTTAATTTCCTGACCACAGATGGGTAAATACCTATCTACTTTCTTCTGACCAAGAAGAGTTGATACCTGAACTTGTCCAAGTGAAGATACAGCGTAGGATGTGGCAGCCTGGGAATGGTCAGGGTACTTGATTTGGGAGGCAGGATAACCTGATGTAAGAATGACTGGGAACACTGCGGAGGGCAGGGGAGGAAGAGAGCCTTCCCTGTTGCCCTCTCCTTCCTCTCACCCTCCATCCTTGGGAGTCTGATGGTTTCTCTAGGGTGTTCCCAGATATACAAGTGGCAGATGCCCCTCCTGCATGTTTCCAAAGCCACTGTCACTCCCATCTTCCACACTCCCAACCAAGGACTGAAGGAAGCCTTGACCGTTTGAGCTGCTGATGTCACAACTCACCATCCCACTCCCATGTAGGTACTGATGGGATGGATGACTGGAGCTATTTTCCATTCCCAAACACCTGATGGAGGGACAGAAGCAAGGACACGTGGCTTTGTTCTGTTTGGAGAGCTCAGAAGCAAACACATTATTAATGAGTATTTCACTAACCCATGACAAAAGTGGTAGGTTTGGCTTTCCCTATTCCTATGTAATCACAGTGAATTGTGTTCAAGCCTATAGGAACATTTGTACTCCCTTCCTTTCTTCCTTTCTTCCTTCCTTCCTTCTTTCCCTTCCCTTCCCTCTCTCCCTCTCTCTCTTTCTTCCTTCCTTCCCTCCTTTCTTCCTTTCTCTTTCTTTCTTTCTTTCTTCTTTCTTTCCTTCTTTTTCTCTCTCTCTTTCCTTCTTTCTCTCTCTTTCTCTCTGCCTCTTTCCTTCTTTCTCTCTCTTTCTCTCTGCCTCTTTCTCTCTTTCTTTCTCTTTCCTTTTGCTCTTGTTGCCCGGACAGTGCAATGGCACAATCTCAGCTCATCGCAACCTCTACCTCCTGGGTTCAAGTGATTCTCCTGCCTCAGCTTCTGGAATAGCTGAGATTACAGGCATGCGCCACCATGTCCAGCGAATTTTTTATTTTTAATAGAGACGGGTTTTTCTATGTTGGTCAGGCTAGTCTCAAACTCCCAGCCTCAGGTGATCCCCCTGCTTCAGCCTCCCAACGTGCTGGGATGACAAGTGTGAGCCACTGCGCCTGGCCTGAAGTCTCTTTCTTAAGACTACAACAATGTGCCCCTACCATTGTGTTTTAGGTCCTCTCTCATATCTTTGCTTCTGATCTGAGACTTTGTTGTATGTCACATTACATTTGGGAAAGTTTTCTGCTGTGTTTGAAACGCAGGGCATTGGCATCTCTGTGGACTGTAAATCAAAGTGTAGACGGAAATCCCCTGCTTTTGACTTCAGTGGTTAATAGTATCCGGATCTGAAATGCAAAACTTAAATTACACTTCATGAAAATAAATGCAAACTTTCTGAGGATGCTTCAGTCGAGTTAACTGTAAAGATATGTAATCATTTAGTATCAGCTTCCAACTCACTGATACCTTGTCTAGCCACAGAGTTTTCCACAGGATAAAGTAATTAATACAGGGACAGTTTTCATCTTAGGAGCTGTCGATCGCAGCTCACAGGGTGTTTTGTTTTGTTTTGTTTGTGTTTTGAAATAGAGTATTGCTCTGTCACCCAGCCTGGAGTGCAGTGGCACAATCTTGATTCACTGCAACCTCCGCCTCCCAGGTTCAAGTGATTCTTCTGCCTCAGCCTCCCGAGTAGCTGGAATTACAGGAACCCACCACCACACCCACCTAATATTTGTATTTTTATTAAAGACCAGGGATCACCATGTTGGCCAGGCTGGTCTCAAACTCCTGACCTCAAATGTTGAACCCACCTCAGCCTCCCGAAGTGCTGGGATTACAGGCGTGAGCCACCGTGCCCGGCTAGGGTGTTTCAGTGTTGCAGCTTCATCATTGCATTTCTTTCTTTCTTTCTTTCTTTCTTTCTTTCTTTCTTTCTTTCTTTCTTTCTTTCTTTCTTTCTTTCTTTCTTCTTTCTTTTGAGATGGAGTTTCACTCTTGTTGCCAAGGCTGGAGTGCAATGGCGCAATCTCAGCTCACTGCAACCTCCACCTCCCAGGTTCAAGAGATTTTCCTGCCTCAGCCTCCTGAGTAGCTGGGATTACAGGCATGTGTCACCATGCCTGGCTAATTTTGTATTTTTAGTAGAGACGAGATTTCTCCATGTTGGCCAGGCTGGTCTCGAACTCCCTACCTCAGGTGATCTGCCCACCTCGGCCTCCCAAAGTGCTGAGATTACAGGTGTGAGCCACCATGCCCGGCCGCATGCTCCTTCTTCTTCTTCCTTTTATAAAGGCCCTCCATGCTTTGAGCTCATCCTCTCACCCTTGCTCGGCCCTTGTCTTCCGGTCTCTTCTTTTCCCTGTCTGTGGATCACCCTTGGCTTTCTAGTTCCCACTTCTCAACTCCCAGCAGTCATCTGTTACTCAGCCTTTTATGCCTTTGTAAGTAGTATGCACATTTAAATCTTGTACTTTCTGTAAAATTCTCTTTGGCTAATAACACTTCAGGCACGAATATGTCTGGATAAAGAGCCTACATTTTAGTGTTGGAGACAAGCTCCTAATTAGAGTTTCGTTTATATTAAAATAAAACAAAGCAAAAACAGAAAACAAGCACAGAAAGCAGAAACCTGTTAAACGTAGCACTGTTGTGCTACTCTTACTTTTTGCTTAGTTATGCCAAGATGATTATATTTAAAGAAGTGAAATAAGCCCATGATAATGGCGGGTTTTATTGCCTTTTCTTTGATTGATGTTGAGAAAAGGAAGGGTCTTCCCAAAAATCAGATGATGAAACAAAAAGGTAGAGGTGAGTTTAACAATCCATTGCTTTCAGGTTTTGCTTCCTAGATTCTGCATTAATCCATTACATGCCTGTAATCCTCACATTTTGGGAGTCTGAGGTGGAAGGATCTCTTTAGCACAGGAGTTTGAGATCAGGCTGGGCAAAATAGGGAGACCCTGTCTCAACAGAAACCAAAACAAAACATTAGGGGTGCATGGTGGTGCACCCCTGTGGGTGGTCCCATCTATTCAGGAGGCTAAGGTGGGAGAATTACTTGAGCCTGGGAGATCAAGGCTACAGTGAGCCATGATCATACTATTGCACTCCAGTCTGGGCAACAGCTCAAGACCTTGTCTCATTAAAAAAATAGAGAGAGAGAGAGAGATTCTCTTTCTCCCCAGGTGGTTGTGCCACTTTAAGACTTCTTGAAGGGAAGTAGAGGAGATGAGTGAGCACTGATCGGGCATTGCCCAGGGAGCTTGGCTGGAATCCAGGCCACACAATAGTTGCAGGAACATTTGACACTCAAATAACAAGGCCACAAGGCAGGAGCAGAGGCAAAATAAAACCTATTACAGCAACACTCAGGGGGAATGTAATACGTGTTTCCACACTTATTTATAGAAGCTTGTTCCACCTCTATGGCAGAGACCTTTTGGCAGTCTTAATTTATTTCTGGGGAAAATCTTTGGGCCAATTTTTTTTTTTTAAACAGCCAGTGCCTTACTAACTGCACCAATGGCAAAGAAATGGGAGCAGAAATGATCACCACAACATGTTCTCTTTTCATAGCATGATTGTTTTATATTTGCGTAGTCTCTAATAATTAATGTATAGAGAACATGGCAAGTGATTTTGTGACAAAATAAACAGGGAAACTACTAATCAAACCAAGGTAAAGGCATCAAAATCAGTGTAGCTCTTAGAGTTACAACATATGAGGGCTAATATTTGGGGAGGAAGTGGTGGTTATGCCAATGTTTCTGGTTGAGGTGGTATATAAAAATAAAGAACCTCCCAGTTCTCATTTATGTAAGACTCAAAGAGTGTCTGTGTTGTCGATGTTGCCACAGCACTGAGCAGATGACACTTGTTTTAGATGTTTGTGGTTATAACTTGCTTATCTAGGCGCTTGTTGAGGTCAAGAAAATTTCTAGTTATTTGGTGTTATAGTTATTAGAAATGTATCTGTCACCATTGCTTTTTTTCTCTTTTAAATTTGTTATTTATTTATTTATTTTTTTGAGACAGAGTCTCATTCTGTTGCCCAGGCTGGAGTGCAGTGGTGTGATCTTGGCTCACTGCAACCTTCACCTCCCGGGTTCAAGCGATTCTCCTGCCTCAGCCTCCCGAGTAGCTGGGACTACAGGCACGCGCCACCACACCCGGCTAATGTTTGTATTTTTAGTAGTGATGGGGTTTTACCATGTTGGTCAGGCTGGTCTTGAACTCCTGACCTCAGGTGATCCACCCACCTCGGCCTCCTAAAGTGCTGGGATTACAGGTGTGAGCCATGTGCCCTGCTCGTTTCTTTTCAGTCCTAAAGAAAATGCTCAGTTGATGGAGTAAATATTGACCCTGCAGGATACCTTGGTGTGTGCTTTCAGGAAGACACTGTGGCTGAGTGGTTCAGGCTCCAAACGCCTGAGATTTAGATTCAGAACTGTTTTTGAACCCTCACTCTCGTCACTTTCTAGCTGCAGGACTTTGAACAAGTTACATACCTCTATAAGTTTCAGTTTTCACGGTCTCAAGAAGGAGTTGTTATGAGGATTAAATGAAACCGTGTTTGTATATTAAGGTAAATGCTAAGCTTTGGAAATAGAAAGAGACCCCTAAATATAGTGGCTTAAATAAGAGAGTAGTTTATTTCTCTCTCACCTGAGGCTGGTCTGTGGACACTACCAGTTCATTCAGGGACCCAGGTTACAGCTCTCTTGTTGCTCCTCAGTCACTGGTCTTCTCGGATTGCTGTCTGCACCTCAAGTCCAGCCAGGGAAAGGGCTAAGAGCCAAAGACCAGGTAAAGTGACTGGTTTCCACCGATGGAGAAGACTGAGAAGGTGTGCTTGTCACTTGAGCTCAATCCCATTGCCACAGCCCCGTCTTACTCACTTGGTCACACCTCGTTGCAAAGGAAGCTGGAAAATGTAGTCTTCAGCTGGGCGGCCATGTGTCCAGTAAAAAAAGAGAGGATACGTTTTGGGGAGACAACTGTCTGTCATAGATAGCACTCAAAACTTAGCACATAGTGCTTAAAAATAGATGCTGTTATTTTCATGAATTCTCTCTAGTATGTGTTCTTTAGGTACATTTCCTCACTTAGATCATTGCCTGGAATAATTGATATTTCTCAAGTGAGGAATACTGGATAAGGAATAAATTGTTTTTATTCAATTAATTAAAATATTAAGACATTTTTATGGATGTTGTGGGTTTCTCCAGTACCACTTTTTCTTTGCTCGCTCTTTTTCCTTCCTTCCTTCCTTCCTTCCTTCCTTCCTTCCTTCCTTCCTTCTTTCCTTCCTTCCTTCCTTCCTTCCTTCTTTCTTTCTCCTTCTTTCTCTCTCTCTTTCTTTCTTTCTCTTCCTTTCTTTTGCTTTCTTCTTTCTCTCTTTCTCTTCCTTCCTTCCTTCCTTCCTTCCTTCCTTTCTTTCTTCCTTTCTTTCTTTCTTTCTCTTTCTTTCTTTCTTTCTCTTTCTTTCTTTCTTTTTCTTTCTTTTTCTTTTTTCTTTCCTTCTTTCTTCCTTCTGATGGAGTCGTGCACTGTTGCCCAGGCTGGAGTGCAATAGTGCAATCTCAGCTCACTGCAACCCCTGCCTGCTGGGTTCCAGCAGTTCTCCTGTCTTAGCCTCTCCAGTGGCTGCGACTAGAGATGCAAGCCACCATGTTCGGCTAATTTTTGCATTTTTAATATAGACAAGGTTTCACCATATTGGTCAGGCTGGTCTTCAACTCCTTACCTTAGGTAATCCACCTGCCTCAGCCTCCCAAAGTGCTGGGATTACAGGTATGAGCCACCGTGCCCAGCCCAGCACAACTTTTTAAATTGGCTCTCTTTCATCGATGGTAGGGCGAGCTGTGAGGAAGGGCTGGGAGGGTGAGTACCAGCAATGTTCCTAGGTGACGTCATCCAACCAGAGAATGTTTTTGACCCTCACAGGGGAGGTACATGCATGTGGGAACCAGCACCTTGACCATGAACTTCTTCCCACGACATACCAGATGCTGGAGAAGCAGAGGCAGAGAGGAATACAATTTTTCCAAAAGGAAGGCACATCTTCAGAATGCTAACTCTTGCCTGTTTGTAAACATGAATTGGTCTAATATGTTTGGCAGGCTGTGATTTTTCTCCTGCATCATAAGTAAATACCAAAACAAGCTTTGTAAATTCCTCTCTTGTAAACTTAGGTCTCTGGAGTCGGCTGGATCATGCCTCTCAGTGTCTCATCATTCTAGCAGATCCTAACAGCATAAGCAGATCCTCCCTAGGGGTAGAAGCGAGGGGAGAGGTTTAGACCCATCTGCCTGGTTGGCCATGCCGGAATACTGGGCTTTCAGTTCTGGAGGATCATTAAGGATCACGCAGCACTCTACGCAGAATTCACATCCCCAACGCTGCTGTTAAGTCCAGCCTTAGGTGGAGCGGTTCCTGGGAGGTCCAGCCTCTCGTATAGCTGGTTCCGGTTTTGGACAGCTTTGACCGTTAGCCTTTTTTTTCCCCATGTTGTGTCAAACTCTTCCCCATCATAATATTTACCCACCTTACTTCTACGGGTTTCTACTTTCTGGGACACAAAGCGTAGTTCAAATCCCTTTTGCAGCTCTTTCTTTGGATGCTGTGCAGTGACGCTAAGCACCTCATATGAATGGAGCAATGCCACCTTCACCGCCTAGTTCTTGGACAAATAACAAAGTAGGAGCTGACACGCAGTCACACATGTGAATCACCCCTGAAGAACACATAAAATACATTTCTGATACAGGGTGGGATAGAGAGGATATTGGATGGGCATTGGATTAGCCCAGTCTGGGCCCCGTGAAGATGCCATGGTCAAGTCAAAAAGACCAACAGGAGCAATGTGGTCCACACTCAGGAAACTTAGATTCTTTCCTGGAAATCATGTGCCGTGCCTGCTGTATGCCAGGCACTGGGCCAGTGGTTTATAAATGACCTAGTCACCGCTCTTGCCCTTTTGCTCAGTTTAAAGGAGCCACCCTGAGAAACAAGCACGATGAGACCAGAGCATAATGAACATCAGAGGTCTGGGGGTCCCAGAGACGGGGCTGTACTGGATGGGGAAGGGCAGCCTCCTTGCCTTGGTTTCTCTAAGCCTGGTTTTTGTTGGCTAGACCACTGGGGAACAGTGAGCAGGAAGGATCAGGCTGTGCTCGCAGTGTGGTTGATGCACGGGGAGACTGGAAGGGTAGGCTGGGAAGGCAGGCGGAGGTTGTGCCAGGAAAGACCTGGATGCCATGGTGAGCATTGACTTTTTGCTGAAGATACCAGGCACTGGAGGACTGTAAGCCAGAGAATGACATGATCAGCCCTGGTTAGAGAGATGGCACTGGCTGCTGCGTGGAGTGAAGTGCAGGAGATCAGCCCGGAGGCCTCTGCATAATTCCAGGCAAGAAATGCCAAAGGTCTGCTCCAAAGCTGTAGGGAAGGAGGAGGCCAACTGATTAGGAAGAGAAGTAGGAAAAGTAACTGGTAGGGCTTGGATACTGAGGCTGCATGGGAAGTGGGAGAGGTGCAGAGGAACAGCCTGTGAGGGCTTCTAAGCAGGAGATGCCCATGGTGGCAGCGAGGCTGGAGGGGCTTCAATTCCTGTCACCAAAGTGCTGAGAGGCCCCAGCCTAGGTATAGCTTGCTGGGCTGGGCTTCACCCTCTGAGGGGTAAGACAGCAGGCGTGCTCTGCAAAGTCAAGAGTTAGTCTCGAATCAGGCATCCACACTTTGTCGCCTTGGAAGGACGATTCCTGTCTCTCCTTGGCTCCGACTAACACGATCCTAAGAACCTTCTGGGATCTGATGTAATGTCTGGGGAGCCTGGACCAGGATTCCCAGTGCCTCCCAGGGCTGATTCAGGTCTGATCTGTGCTCGCATCAACTCAGGAAGGGTACAGAGACTCCAGTACTTTCAAGCCTCCTGCCTTCTTGATAGTTTAGTTTCAAACTTACTCAAGGGAATACCCAGCAATTAGTCTAATTTCATCCCCCTTTGCCCCTTTCTCTTTTTCAGCAACAAACATCCAGTGTTTCTTAGAAATGTTCTTTTCTACAAACACAACCACAATCACAGTCTGTTAGTCACCGAATTATTAATTCCTAACCTAACATAAAACAAATGCCTACGTGAAACAGTAATAAAGCGTTGCAAGAATATTTATTTTGAGTGACTAAACTATACACTTCCTGTTCAGTGTTAAGGAAAATTGGTCTTTATTATTCCAGGGAAATGTCAAAATCACTAAGTATTGTAGCATTTTGACCTGCGTTATGTTGAACAAACTTTCCACATGTTTCTCATAAAAATATACATCAGAGATGGCTTCAAACTGAACGTCAAACTTAGTTAAAAGTACAAACGTCTTGAAAGTTATTTTGAATATCAGATATAACAATCAAATGCACATCAGCTTGGGCCGGTTTTTCTTAGAGGCTGCCTCGTGCTGATGGATTTAGCATCTCAGTGCGTGGACGGGAGGCCTCTGCACTCATCAGGGTGAGCTCTGCCAATTGTCAGGTTGAGCTTTGGAGAAACTCTCTCTCTAGCAATTTTTTTTTTAGGTATATAACCTGCTTATAAAAACATTTTTAAAAATCCCTGTGCCTTATCTTGCTTGACCTGTGTGATGATTACCTGGATATATACATATGTCAATATCAAATTCTACACTGTTCTGTATGATAATTGTAGTTCATTTAAATATGAATATATATTCATATTTCATGGACGGTCAGTGAGAATGATTTAAAAAGTTCTTTCTAGTTAGAGGTTGGCAAGGGGGATGTGTTTTGTAGGCCGCTACTTAGTTGCTTAAAAATCTCAGTTTCAGCTGGTGACAGTGGCTTATGCCTGTCATCCCAGCACTTTGGGAGGCCAAGGCGGAAGGTTCACTTGAGCCCAAAAGTTCGAGACCAACCTAGCAATATAAGAAGACCTCATCCTACAAAAAGTAAAAAATAAGCTGAGTGTGGTGGTGCATGCCTGTGGTCCCAGCTACTTGGGAGGTGGAGGTGGGAAAATCACTTGAGCTCTGGAGGCAGAGGTTGTTGAACTGCAAATGTGCCACTACACTTCAGCCTGGGCGACAGAGCAACTCTGTCTGTAAAACTAAAAAAAAAAAAGGAAAAAAAAACTGTTTCATACCCACTAGACTCTAAGCGCAGTATTTTGGGTTGGACTCCATGGTACCTTTTTTAGGATCCTGAGAAAAGTTGGCATCTGCTTGGGGAGGAATGAGCACTTCCTGCGTATCTTGGCCCAGGCTACGGAGGGGAAGGGTGGAGTGTGAAGTGGGAGGCTGGACCGTAATGTTTCCTAAACACTGTTAAGTGTTTTACGGCTCTTGTACTGTTTTGTAATAGAGGTTTTATTAATTTTGAAAATGGATATTGTAGTTATTTTATTGCCTTAAACATCTGCAAAGCCACAATGGCACTGAAGGAGGCTAATTTCTCGAACATGGGCATTGTACTTTTTAGGCTTAAACTTCATAGAGTATAAGGGCTTTTATGTTTGGATTACTGCTAAATATCTATATACTGTGAGGTGACGCGATGCCTGATTTTCACTAATATCTGAAGCAAATCTGAAGTGTCATCCAGGTCCACAGACAGAATGGTGCAATGTTTAAGAGTGTTGATTCTGGAGTCAAACTGCCTGGGCTCAAACTCCCGCTCCTCTTCTGACTAGCGTATCAAATCGTTTTATCCAAGGGGCTTTAAGATGAGAATAATAATACCTCCTGGATCCATTCTGAAGATCAAGTGAACTAATAAAGCAATTGGGAAAGTATCAGACACCATAAGCTCTACAAAAAAGTGAGATGCTATTAAGACTTTTCTGCTGATTAATGATAACAGTAAATGAGTATAAAATATTTCATGTGTAGAAACAATGCACAGATTGAATGTAATGCTTCAGGTATCCTTGGAAGGACAGTCAGCCACTCTAGAAGATATCTAGAGGGAAATGTATTTATTCCTGTGGGATTCTTTTGATTTCACCCCTACTCAAGTATCTTAGAAGCTTTAGTATCTAATACAATGAGGACAACATAAAAACTTTTAAAAAGTATCAGGCTGGGCATATCAATATTTATTGAAATACTGAAAAAAAATTCCATTTTGTTGGGAAATTCCTGGCAAGAAGTGACATGACAATATGTATTTCATTGATACAGTAAGAAAACATCAACGAGTAACCGACTTCACACTCTAAACATTGCATGGATTCAAGTCCAAGGCAGCTGCAGATCTGTGATACAAATATTCAGATATTACAGATTGTCTGTTTACAAACGTAGACCAACTATAATAAACTAAGTTGAGCCAAAAACCTTTATATTTGAGTCTGCTTTTACCGATAAGTCCTGTAATTGATCAGGCAGTTGCTAAGTAAATGTCAGGTTCCAAATCGGCTAACAATCAACATTAGAGAAACTTCACTTGTCAACTTTAGGTGAACAGATGCTGGCTGTGATGCATTTTAGCTTATCAGCTCCTGTCGTTGGTGTGATCAGTAGTGTGGATGTCACACTCTGTGTTGCTGATCTTTCTAACCATTCTCATTGTTTGATCTACCAGGTTAACAACATGCCAATATGTGACATTTTTTAGGTTTCATTTTCAGTGGGGAGTACTGTATCTTTAAAATAAGAAAGCAGAGATTTTAAGAGTCAATGTGGCCAGGCGTGCTGGCATGCACCCGTAGTCCCAGCTATTGGCAAGGCTGAGGTGGGAGGAATGCTTGAGCCCAAGAGTTCGAGGCCAGCCTGGGCAACATGTGAGATCAAGGTCCCACCTCTTAAAATAAAATATAAAATAAAAATCAATGTATCTGGATTTTTGGCAACGTTAAAAACCTTCCAAATAGTTATAGTCAAATTTCATAACTGTCTCCACCCACGTTACACATGCATGATAAAACTGTTTCATTAACTGCTGACAACACCATTGCTCTCCACGTGTCTTCTAGCCAACTTGTTTTTCAGCTGGGGAGGATAATGCTGCTGCTGTTTTCTGTAACGCTTTTGGTATGAGCTCTGGTCAGCGATGTTGCACTGTCCTTTGAGCCATGAAGATAACACAGGTGACTGAGACAGTTCATGAGTCAACGCCCAGCTTTTCTAATGTGTACCCTTCATGTGGACGAGTAGTTAGAGGTGATTAATAAAAGTAATAAAATAATCCTCTTTGTACACACGGAAGCAATAACTAATATCTTTGGTATACAACTTACAATGCTTGGAAAGGAAAACCAGGTAAGACTCCACCTTGTTGTTTACTTGAAAACCAGAGGAAGCTACAAGTCACATAATTTACAATAGATATTAAATAAACTACAGTAGGAATTATGAAGATTTACAGACATTTAATCAAGTGAATGATTTTAATTCATTAAGACTCTTCTATGTCCCTGAACTAAGTTCCACTAACTTGAAGACATGCTACAGTAAACACATATATTTGGTTTCTTCAGTCTTGGTTATATCTTATACAAAGGTGAAACCAAGAAACAATAAATTAGCATCATAATTGTCTACAGTTGAAACTATGATATACAATATAAATACACTATTCAAAAGCCAGAAACATTTATGAAAAAATTAAGAGACTAGGAGATACTTTTATTTTTTACTGTTTCTACAAGTGATTGTGCCGCCGATAATCTCAAAAAAAATTAAAGTCTAAATGAGATTTCCGTTTTTGATTTTAGTGTCTCACGACATAGAATAATTAAGTACTGTTAAAAATAATTACGAATCAGAAAAATAACATTAAGGAAATAACTGCTTTTGCTATTTTGTTATATCACAGATCCCCCTGCCCCTCAGGACCTAAAGAATGTAAACACTATATTTTATTTGACTTTAAAGTATTAATACTTTATTTTAAACAAATGTTGATCCACATCTGCACAGCTACCTTTTAGAATTGTGAAATAAGGCAAGACTTTCATACCTGTGGCATTGCATGTTAATAATACTGATAATAGTCATTTGGAGAATTTGTGATTCTTTGTCCTCCAGTATTTGTTCTACAGCGGACTTTGGTCTATGACTTAGTCAGTATCACTCTCTTCCTTTCCCCTTTGGGGAAGATTTGAATTACTTTAATATCTTTCCAGCCACATGTAAAAATCACCGTTTCCATCCCAAGTTTTGAGGATGTTCACTTGCAGTAAGAATAAACCTTGAGTCAATACATCACCTCATCCTTTTCTTTCTCTTTGCAAAGATTAACATGCATCAATTTTGTTTCCAACTACTTAGAACTGTGAGTATGTGACGTTCTAGCAAAATATGTTTAATGTTTTATTTTTAAATGAACTACAAACTTGGAGGATGAAAAAGACTGACGTATCCTAACAAGACTTCCTGCCAGAAATTTTTTTTATGAAATCCAACAATGCCAAAGCCACATTTCAGCAACAGTAGCAGAAATAAGGTCTAAGTTGCTTTAGCTATGGAGCATTTGCTTTAAAAGTTTGTAGTCATTTCCCTTATTATTAATTAACACTTATATAAGATAGAAGAGGGATACTGCCTGCATTTTCTTAACACCATGAACACATGACAAAACAAACCTCAGAACATATTTAAAATGGCAAGCTAACATATTAATAGAATTTCTTATTAGCTGTTTGCAGGTCTAAGACACACACAGACATTCAAAATTAGGCTGTTCATGATTTGGTGGAGCTACTACTGGGTGTGGCTGAACACAGGTCCTCAGTACAGATTCGGTGACCACAGGGCAGAGGTGAAAGGAAGAGGGAGGGGCTATCGTAAGTTCAGCTGATGCATTCTTGAGAATTGTTTCAATTCAGCTTTACCATGGAGGAATCCTGTAAGCTCAAATCCCCCGCTGTATAAGCCTAATTAATAAGATTAGTTCCTAAATTTCTTCATAGCGGAGATCAGTTTAAATATACAAGAATTGTTCTGTCCATTTTTATTCTGACTGTGTTGGTATCCATCTGTGAGTTCAATCCACTCCATTACAATGTCTTTTATATGGAATCCTCTGGGGATGTGAAGCCTTTGATTCACAGTTTGCAATACAAATACCCTGATACATCATTTATTTGCTATTAAGTATTTGATTATTATGCCTTTTTAAATTCAATATCTTTAAACCAAGTTTTTAATTAGTGTTGCTTGGAGCAGTTCAGAGTAATTCTTTTCTTCCTGTTCTTCCCCCTTCCCACTCCCTCCAATTTCTTTTTGTTTTGAAAGCAGAGCTCCTAGGGATTGTAACTTATGCTCTTTTTGCATGCAACATTTCAATGAGAAGGTTATTATAGGGCACATCCCCATTCAGGTGCTTGTAGTAGAGGTATTCTTCAGCCTGCATGCTGATGGCCCGGATTTCCGGTAGTCGGAGAAGTAGCTGTCCAAATTTCTCTGTCTGCTGCGGGTAGTTGCACATTGTGTAGTCCAGAAGGGCGGCATTGACTTGTTCCTGGACACCTTCTACCAGCTGAAAGTTTTCAAGGTTTTTGACATCTGCATTAAAAAAAAAAAGCAACATTTCAATAGCATTTTAATTCCTGTTTACTAAAGCAATGGGTTCAATTAATGGATATATTTTCCTTTTGACATAAAGTATACTTTACATGCTGCTGAATATTCAGTAAACCCCACTCACCAAGCTTCCTGGGAAAAGGATCACAAAAGAGCTTTAGAAGAATGTCTTGTTGAATATTCTGCATATACCTCAAATCAATTAGACACCAATGGATTTTAAGCAAGGTCAACTCTTTTCATATCTTACAAAAGGAAAGGTTTGAGGATTCCTAAAGTAGAGGGATCTTAATATATTGCCAGCAAATGAGTCCCTGGAGAAAGACCTATCTTAACCCAGTATATTACACAATTCATATAATTCTGTATTAATTTTTCTGACCCAAGGTGAAATCTGTGTCCAGGGTATGATGTAGTTAATTCTAATAAAAAGTGACAGGATTCTTGTTTCTGTTTGACATTTTCTAAATGATTCTGAAAGTCTTTGACTTGTCTAGCCTATGCTAATGAACCATCTGGTACACTCCAGTGACTGCCAACGGAATATTCACTACTGGGAACTCTCTAAAATATATATCTTGGTGACTAATGATCTTTATCAAATGAAAGCCTTGTCCTTTGGGCAGAACACAAGCCAGGATGGTCAGTGCCCTTTAACCTGAATGTGGTTTCAAAAGTCTGATCCTGTGTGGTTTTTTTTCTCCTGGTCACTCATGTAGAGAAGATGAGCACCGGCATTCATTCTGCCTAACTCCTGGTGACTATGCAGTGGTTTTTAGACATCTGCCCTAAGGTCCTTATAAATACTGAATAAGAGAGAAAGCCAGAATCAAAAAAGACAGACTGACCTGCAAACACACACACAGACAATAGGCAAGGGAACATGGGATGCTGGAATTTCTCTTCTGGAGTTTAATTATGTTAACAGTATGACTTTTCTACGATGTGTACATAGAAATCTCTGGAAAAAATACACAGGTATGTGTGTGTGTTTACATACACCCATGCTCAGAAAGTAAACAGATGCAGCCACCCTGCCCTGCTTTATTTTCTAACCGACAAAAGTAAGTAAGAAAGAGATTCCGAAGAAAACCACACAGTACCATGACTAAAAGGATAAAGGTACTAAACTCAGTTAAAGTAACTCATACCCACTGTATGCTGTTTTTGGCATTATATACTGTTGAACGTAACCTACAGATGCGCACATGTCCATTTTGTGATTTCTAAAGGCTTTACACTAGGCTACCATACGTTCAATGTTGAAGTGTGTTCAGGACAATTTCAGTGTTTACATTTGGGCCATAGCTTTGCATAAAACATGCTTCCCTTTTCCATCCCCAAGTCTCTGACCCAAATTAAAAACAGTGAGGAATTAGTACTGAAATAGATACGTAGAGAGTTGGTACCACATCTCTTTCAAAGAGAGATGGGAGACTCAAACGAATTTGATTATTCATTAATGAGCTGTACAAACAGATAAATACTACACGGTTAGGAGCTCCGCGTCTTCTGGTGGCATGTAAATTGGCAGCCACATTGGTGTGCTCTGGACATTTTACACATGCAGCACTTTACAGTTAGTGAAGGGTTTTCCACCTGTCTTATCTATTTTTTAAATGATTTTAACTTATTTTAAAATATTTATAAATATGACTATGGATCCAGAGTCATACTTGGTTCAAAATTACAAAATATAAACAATCAGAAATACCTTCAATATGTTGTACCTTGGTACATGATAACAACAACAAAAAAATCTACAATTGTGTTGTATTATAGTGATTAAAACATGACTTTTAAAAAAATTTGAAATGAAGTATTATTTTATGCTACAGTGAAAGATACTCTCACCAGCAAGCAAAGCTGGTAACAGTCAGAGCTTAATAGAAAGGATGTAGAAATTTGTATAGTAGGAATACAAAATGTAAGAAAAATGAAGAATCACCTTTTTAGAAAGTTGTTTGAAACTTCCCTTTTTGATAAATGTATTTTTTGAGAACTAGTTTTAACGGTCTGTGATAAACTATGCCACTCAGCTAAGAAAAAAAAAAAAAGGCAAGAAAACTACCAACAAACATAAAGGCTACATCGTAAGTTTTG
This sequence comes from Cheracebus regulus, assembly GCA_963574635.1. NCBI lineage: Eukaryota > Metazoa > Chordata > Mammalia > Primates > Pitheciidae > Cheracebus > Cheracebus regulus. The sequence goes on along the minus strand of CAUYQU010066266.1, from coordinate 15,177 downwards.
GTTTATCCACTAACTATTATAGGATGATAATTTGGAGTCTTCTGCTCAGCATTCAATGGTTTATTTCTTTTCTTTCTTTCTTTCTTTCTTTCTTTCTTTCTTTCTTTCTTTCTTTCTTTCTTTCTTTCTTTCTTTTTTTTTGAGGTGGAGTCTTTTTCTGTGCCTCAGGCTGGAGTGCAGTGGTGTGATCTTGGCTCACTGCAACCTCCACCTCCCGGTTCAAGCAATTCTTGTGCCTCAGCCTCCCTGGTAGCTGGGATTACAGTCATGTGCCACCACACCCAGCCAATTTTTGTATTTTTAGTAGAGACAGGGTTTCACCATGTTGGCTAGGCTAGTCTCAAACTCCTGACCTCCAGTGAGCAACCGACCTCAGCCTCCCAAAGTGCTGGGATTACAGGTGTGAGCTACCTTGTCTGGCCTCGATGGTTAATTTCTATGAATACTGGTTCCGAATTGCAAACAAAAATGTATGCAATTTTTTTTTCTGGCAGGAAAATATATAGGTTTCTCATACTTTAGCTAAATATACTATTTTTTGCTAAAGCTTATCAATATTGAATCCACATGCCTGAGTTAATTATGCCACTAAGCTATTTTGATGAATGTTATTATGAAATAATAAACCATATGCTGCTAATTGTCCCAAAGATTCTTACTTGCTGAACGTCTATATTGTTCCTACGTCTATACACATGGCAATGATCTGAAGAAGTTCTGATTGAATTACTCTCATTTACTGACCATGTCGTTCCGGGATCATTGCGCTGCTGCCTGCCTGGGTGCTGGCTTCTGTCTACCTAACTGTCCATCTCCCTATGCAGACTGTAAGTTCCTGGGGCTGAGGGATATGCATTAGTACAGCCATCCCTGGACTAACGCATATCCAATAACTCTTTGCTTCATATTCTTGATGTATTTGTCGAGATTGATATAATTGTGAATTTGACCTGTGAAATTATTTCACAAGACAATTTCCTCTCTAACTAGAAACTGATTTTCAAAATTTTGGCATATATGTAATGGATCTCTCCCTGAACTAAAATATCGTACTTTAAATGTAATTGTGTTTTCTATTGAAAAATTCCTCTGATGAATCCTTTTGTGATCTGAATAATCAAGTTCTAATTTATATGTTTTGCAAATGAGGATTTTTCTGGTCAGTTTTGTGTGAAAAGAAACGTGCCTATGTTCTCATTCAGACTGGAATCAGTCCCTGGGATCCTGAGGACTGGATCTGACAGGTAGACCCTGGATTTTCCACTGTGGTCGAGATAGTTCACAGACAGTTCATAAGGACCTAAAAGCAATGGAAAAGATTAAGTGCTAAAATACAAATGATACCATCACCCAGAAGACCTGGAATTTTTGCTCGTTTATGTGGTTCACTTGTATTTACTTTTTAGGAAGAGTTTAGAAACTTAAGTGTGTTTCCTCAGTACTCACGGAATTTGTTTTGATGAAAATACATGCCTTTTCATGAGAATTAAAACATTGATTGAAATTTTAAATCTTCACCATTTTCTCTGGAATGTCCTGCCTACAAAAATCAAGGCCTTTCCACATCAAGTAATGAATGGTAGCTGGTAACTTGGGAAGTCGAACTCAAACAGCAGGAGTCTCTAACACCAGAAATATACAAATGAATTGATACTAAATTATATGAAAAAAACAAAATCTAGACAAATGTTTACATGTTCTGGAGTTCCCAGAAATATATGTTTTTGAAATTTGCTGTTTGGTTCTCATATTAAATAGCATTGTCCCACATCTGGATTTTAGCAAAAGACCCCCAGCTGGAGGAAAAGAGATTGATATAAATCAAAATTCCCACCAGTTCTTCTGTGGCATTTTATGCTGGATCACAGTCTCCTGCATTTGGCAAGACTGTGTTCCTTTGAAATTTATATAAGCTTCATTTTCATACAATTTAAAAACACCAGTTAATGAACCCTATCATTACAAATTCTGAGTTGGAAATAGTATGTAAACAGACAGAGGCATCCACAATCCTTTCTCTATCGCCTTTAAATTTTGATGACTGGCAAGAGCATTTTGTGCTTCTGCTCTTAGTATCAATCTCTTATCATCTATTCTACTTTATTCACTCAGGGACTAATTACCAACTTTTTATATGAAGCAGCATTACGATAAGCTCACAGTGGGGTGCTCAGATTTTTTCTATCCTTATTGGAAAGTAAACCCTTAGGTCTTCTTGAATATATTACAGTGCTGACTTTTCAGTCATACCCAACATTCAGGCTCTCTCTGAAGATGAAGATACTCATCTCTGCCTCCCTGGTAGCGGCCATAAAGGTGCAGCCTGTAAACCTTCCCATTCAACACGCTTTTTCAGAAATGGGTCCTCTGCTGAGCCGGGGGCTGGGGACTGTGAGGCTCAAATGGCATATGTTGGCTTTTGCTGACAAGGTAATTATCTTTGTTAAATTTCCATAAGTGGGAACAAATTCCTTAGTCTTTTTTGTATTTTTAAAGATTATTAATTTTTTTATTTTAAAAAATGACTAATGTTATTGTTTGATTCTTTAAAAATAATAGGGACAGATCTTGTTCTGCCACCTAGGCAGGAATACAGTGGCACCATCATAGCTCACTGCAGCCTTGAACTCCTGGGCTCGAGTAATCCTCTGGCCTCAGCTACTCCCGGTCCCAGTAACTGGGAGTAGTCGGGATTAATTACAGGTGTGAGTTGACTTACCTAATCTTTTAAAGGACATAACTGTGGAAAAAAGAGGTCCATTTTGCACATAGAAAATAATTCTTTGCTTTGAGGTCTCTAGAGAGATGACAATCTATAAACTGCCACACGATTTGCCCTCAGAAGGCCCTTTCCTCTAGAAAAGGAAAAAGTAGATTTTCTGTAAGGAGCTAATGTTCAAAATTATTTTTTAAAGGGCCAAATTTGGATAATCTGTATAACTAATTTTGTAAGAACGTCTGGAAGTTGGAGAACATGTTAGTTCTTTTCACATGAACAAAGTTCATGTTTAAAAAGAAGTCAGGGCTGTTTAGGGACTGGGGATGGGAGGGCAGGCTAATTTTGGTGCTGACATCTAAACTTAGATTCTCTCTCCAGTTTCCAGCAAACCCCAAAACTCAAGATTTTAAATTCTTTATCAGAAGTCCCTTAGGATAATATGGGTGTGTACACACACACATACACGCTAACCCAAGAGTTATTTTTACCAACTAGAACATACAATTTTATGCTTTCATAGGTAAATTAGTAATAAGAAAATGCAGCCCTTTGCAGGAGCTATCTAAAAAATGGAAGATCACTTCAGCCCAGGAGTTCGAGACCAGCCTAGGCACCACAACAAGGCCATGTCTCCCCAAACAATAAAAATAAAAAGTTAGCTGGACGTGGTGGTGTGTGCCTGCAGTCGCAGCTACTTGAGGCTGATGTAGGAGTATCTCTTGAGCCCAGGAGTTTAAGGTTGCAGTAGGCTATAATTTCGCCACTGCATTCCAGCCTGGGCAACAGAGCGAGACTCTGCCTCTCAAAAAAAAAAAAAAAAAAAAAAAGGTAAACAGAAAGTGTATATACTATGTATGTACACAGAAATAACAAACTCTTACAACTGACTGGTGCTTTGTAGTTTACAAAACATTCTTAACATGCTTTATTTACTATTTCATACCTTCGTGTATACATAATATACACATTCATTCATTCGTTCATTCAGTCTCAGTCAGTCTGACAGCTCTGGTCTGGGTGTTGGAAATATGGAAATAAAAGGCACAGTCTCTGTGTACAGTAGCTCAATTAATGTGATACAGATAAGCAGTGCCCACACAGGATGGGCAGCTAACACAGGGTTCAAGAGAAAAGAGGAGTCCCTGAGGAGTTTTGAAGGATGAATTAGAATGAGCTGAGCAACATGTGGAAGACAACACACGTCCTAGCAGACAGTGCCCTATATCCAAACCCTAGAGAAGGAAAGAACAGAGAGGTCTTTGATACACTGCTAAGCAGCTCAGCCTTTGTGGAGAAGGAACAGGTGGGCAAGATGAAGATGGCCGTAAGGTTTAAGACTGTGAAGAGCGTTGCACGTCAGATGGCCCAGATTTTGTTCTGAAAGCAAGGCAGAAACACTGAATGTTTTAGGAAGAGGGAAATGGTCAGCTTTCTGATTTAAAAAAAAGAAAGAAAAAAAACTCTGCCAGAAGCATGTAGAAGGGACTGGTATGTGCAGGAGGAGAGAGGAGAGAGCAGCTCATGGAGGGAGACCAGCCAGGAGGCTGCTGCTGGAACACAGATGAGAACTGTGGCAGCCAAGGAGGTGGGAGGGACCTGAAAGGCACCGAGATGGTCAATGCAACAGGGCTTGTTGGCCTTGGGTTCATAAAAAGTAGAAGAGACAGAGAGAACGAGTGAGGGTCCTGGATGGCTTCCAGATGTCTGTTAATGGAGGAAGGTGGTGGCCATCACCAAGGGAAGAGCCGCAACAGATTTGAGGAGCAATATTTAAGGAATCTAGGTACGGCCATGTTGAACTTCAGGAGCACATGGAATATTGGGTGAAGATGTCCAGGAAATGGACAGACATAAAGGTCTAGACCTAGAGATAAAGGCCTGGGCTGGAGGTATAGATTTGAGACTTGTCAGTGCACAGGTGATGAGTGAAATCCCAGGAGTCAGTGAGAATGTGTAGAAAACAGTTGACCTAGGAGTGGGATTCAGGAGAAGCTAAATTGTAAAGGATTCTATCTAGAAGGTGTTATAGCTATTATGAAATTAAGAATCAGAGGGATTAAATGGCTTTCCCAAGACCTCAAAGTTAGTAAGAATGAGAGAGGAAATAACACTTACCAAGCACCAGCTAATGTGACCAGTGTCTTTAACATATGTTTTCTCATTTAATCCTCTTAAGAATCTTATGGGAAAGTTATTATTAATACCATTTTCCCGAAGAAAAAACAGAGGCTTGGAAGGGTTGAGAAACTCATCTAAGATTTTAATGCTCATAAGAAGATCCTGAATTTATGATCAGGCCTGACTCACTCTAAAGTCCTTATGTCCTCTACCACAAGACATCCCTCTGGCAGAGCAAGACTCTGAACCCTGCAGGGCTCATTATTTTAAAGTCCTAGAGTTCTTTCCCCTAGAGTGTCAATGCCTGCAAATTTCTGTCACTTGCTGGAGTTGGAGAATGGGACATGCTGGTTAGTCAAATAGTTCCATTTCTAAAGGGTCTCATGATATGCCAATGAATAGTTTTCAGATAATTTGAATGAAATAATATACATTTGACATTTATATTGGCATGTAACACAACTTAATGTTTGACCATTTTAAAGGAAATCTGACATCTTAATGCCACAAATCACTATTATAAATAATAGTCAAGACGGAGATGGAGCACAGTCTGGTGTCATGGGGTGCCTTTGTGGGGACTTAGATGGACCAGCCCCCTCTCCAATGCCTTCCTATTGTATTGTACAGGTGGCAAGGCTAAGCAATAAGAATTTCTCCACTTTTGCCTTTTCTTAATATACATGTTTTAGAAAAAAGTTCCCACTGATCAAAAATGTTTGGAAACCACTTGAATTTGTGGTACAATATCAATGTTCAAAGGGAATGGTGGTCTAATCTGGTCTCAGTTACACTGAAGACGTGATGCTAAGTGAAATAAGCCAGTCACAAAAAGAAAACAATCATGAGTCCACTTTCATGAGGGACGTAGAGGCACCTGTGTCAAATTCATAGACACGGAAAATAGAACGGTGGTGGGCAGGCATGAGGGGAATGAGGACAGAGGCTGTTGTTGAATGGGTATAGAGTTTCAGTCTGTCAGATAAAAATTTTGGAAATTGGTTGCATAACAATGCAAATGAACTTAACGCTACTGAACTGTGTATGTTGAAATGGTTATGGAGAAAATTTATATCCACACAAAAACATGCATAGGGATGTTTCTAGCAGCTTTATTCATAACTGTCAAAACTTGGAAGTAACCAAAATGTCCTTTAGTATGTGAATGGTTGGACTGTGGTATGTCCAGACCATGAAATACTACACAACACTGAAAAGAAATGAGCTATTGGCCCATGAAAAGACATGGAGGACACTTAAATGTGTATTACTAAACGAAAGATGCCACTTTGAAAAGGCTCTGTACTGTATGATTCCAACTGTGTGACATTCTGAAAAAGATAAAACTATGGAAGCGATAAAAAGATGGGTGGTTGCCAGTGGTTGGGTGGAAGGAGAGAGGACTAGGCAGAGCACAGAGGACTTCTAGGGCAGTGACACTACCCTGTATGCTACCGTAATGGCGGATACATGTCATTATGTGTGTCCAAACCCATTGAATGTACAACAGCAACAGTGAGCCCTACCTAGTGTAGCGGCATGCATTGTAAAGGTTTCACTCCGGCATGAAATGCTGACAGTGGGGAAGCCTTGTGTTTGTGAGGGGGCAAGGGATATATGAGGAATCTCTGTACCTTCTGCTCAATTTTGTGGTGAACTTAAAACTGCACTAAAAAATAAAGTCGGCCAGGTGCAGTGGCTCACTTGAGGTCAGGAGTTCAAGACCAGCCTGGCCAACATGTGGAAACCCCATCTCTACTAAAAATACAAAAACTAGCCTGGCATGGTGGCAGGCGCCTGTAATCCCAGCTGCTCAGGAGGCTGAGGCAGGAGAATTGCTTGAACCCGGGAGGCGGAGGTTGCAGTGAGCCGAGAACACACCACTGCCCTCAAGCCTGGCAGCAGAACAAGACTCTGTCTTGAAAGAAAAAAGTCTATTAAAATCTATGCAAAAGTGGTTAAGATGGTAAATTCTATATTATGTGTATTTTGCTGTAATTTTTTAAAATGGAATGTATATGTAAGTTTTTAAACATAGTATAATGAATATCTATGAATCCACTACTCATCAGGAAAACCAGAAGACGGTTAGCACCTGGGCTCTCTGTGTGTTCCCCCCAAAAATGAATTCCTGATGCCCCAGAAGTGACCATAACCCAGAATTCTGTATTTCCTCTAGGCTGTTCTTGCATTGCTATAAAGAAATACTTAAGACTGGGTAATTTATAAAGAAAAGAGGTTTAATTGGCTCATGACCTGCAGGCTTTACAGGAAGCATGGTGTTGGCATCTGCTCAGCTTCTGGGGAGGTTTCAAGAAGATTAAAATCATGGCGGAGGGTGAAGGTGGGGCAGGTACATCACATGGTAAAAGCAGGAGCCAGAGAGAGAGAGAGAGAGAGAGAGAGAGAGAGAGACACAGAGAGAGAGAATGTGGGGAGGTGATACACGTTTCTAAATGACCAGATCTGGCGAGAATTCACTATCGCCAAGACAACATCAGGCCCCAAGGGACCTGGTGTTTTGAGTCATGACCCCATGATCCAAATACATCCTACCAGGCCCCACCTCCAGCACTGGGGATTACAATGCGACCTGAGATTTGGCCAGGGACAAATATCCAAATTATATCACCCCTTTCCTTATATCCATAAATGATGTATTCTTATTAATGTTTGTTTATGACTGATCTTACATTATGCATACATTTGTCTAATTTTCAAAACTGCCAAGCTGGATGCAGTGCTTCACGCCTGTTACCCCAGTACTTTGGCAGACCAAGGTTGGTGGATCTCTTGAGCCCAGGAGTTCAGGACCAGCCCGGCCAACATGGTGAAATCCTGTCTGTACAAAAATTAGTGAGCGAGGTGGTCTGAGCCTACAGTCTCAGCTACTTGAAAGGCTGAGGTGGGAGACTCACTTGACCCTAGGAGGTTGAGGCTGCAGTGAAGCAAGATAGAGCCACTGCACTCCAGCCTGGGAAACAGAGTGAGATCCAGTCTCAAAAAACAAAAACACAAAACCCAAAATTGCCCGCCAGCCCCGCTAGAATGAAAGCAGTGCAGGCAGAGCCTTGGTCCTATGTGCAGCTGTATGCCTAGTGCCTGGCCAGTGCCCAGCACAGAAGATAACCTTAGGAAATACGAGAATAAACTTCTTGTTTAAATGCTTGCCCTAAACCAAAATTTTTCTTTTTTTTTTTTTTTTCACCTTTGACATGCTGCTATTCTTTCATATCAAATTCATGGCTGACTTTATTTTTATTTTGTGTAAAGTTGTTTTATAACAGCAAGTAAAAAGCACAGACTCCATTATAGATTGTGCTTTCCTGGGAAATAGATTCCAAGAGGATTTTTTGGCTGGGTTTGGCTTGTAGTGCCAAGCCTGCTGGTTTTTCTTGAATCCTGTGGACTTTTCCATGTGTAGAACATTTTATTTCAATGTATTCAATGCTTTCACCAGTTCACTCAGTGACCCATGTGGAAGACTCCAGCATGTAACTTTATTTGGTTCTATGCCTATGACTGTTTGCTATTTACTAGATATCTCTACCTGAGAGCTAGGAGGCATCTCAAACTCACAGTGTCTAAAATGTAGCTCAATCTGTCTGGTCTTCTAAACCTGCTCCTTCTCCCACTTTTCTTATACCAATGATTGGACTAAGAGTCTATCCCATTACCCAATATCTCCCTGGAATTTCAAGCCTGAGACCTAGACTCACTCATGACTCTTCCCTCTCCTCTTCTTTTCCAATCCAGCCATCACCAAGTTGCTGCCTCTGCTTTCTAATTGCAACTTGCATCTGTCCTTTATTCTCCATTGCTGCAACCGTACCTCGCCTATTAATAAACAACCTCCTAACCGATGGTCCCCTCCTCCAAATCCATTTTCCTCACAACAGCCTGAGTGATAACTTTAAATGTGAATCTAATTATGTCCTCTGGTACCCTGTGCTTAAAATCATTCAATGTCCTCCCTCCCCTCAACTACCACTGGAAAGATTAAAGACATTTATCTGGCTTGTTCATCTCTCCCATTTTTTTCACCCCACCCACCAACTTCTTTCAGTTTCTTGAATGTAACTGGCCCAGTGCCTGGAACTTTCTTCTCCTAACCTTTATTTGGATAATTTTGACTCATCTCCTGGGCCTCAGCGCAGACATCATTACCTCCAGGAAGCCTCCCTGAAGTCCTCTCTACAGCACATTCTGCTTGCCCATCATGCAGGGCATTGGGTATTACATGGTTATTTCACTGTCAATTGCGAGGACAAGGATATGTCTATCTTGTTAATTATAACCTTTCCCAGACCTAACATAATGTCTGGACAAAGGAGGAGCTCATTTCACATTTGTCGAATAAGAGAATACTTTTTGTCACCTATTTCACACACCAGTTTTACCCCTTGCTTGTCTGCGAAACATCTTCCACATATTTGCAGTGGCATCTTCCTGGGCAAGCTTTTCTGGATTCTGCGGTCCCTGCTGTATGCCTTGCCTCTCTTGTTAGATTGCGTTCTCTCTGAAGGCAGAGATTCTGACTTATGTTTCTTATTTCCCACACCTCACAGGTATAGCACCACACACATAAAAGACAACCAATGCATTTATTTTTGAACTGGCTAATTTGTATTCAGTGCCCATGAATGCAAAGCATATGCAAATTAATTCAATAAAAATATATTGAGCATTTTCTATGTGTCAATATCCCCAGTTATTAGACTCTTAAGCAATTTTAAAGTTCCTCGCCTTGTTAAATTCCTAACCAATTCCAAATATAACAAAACTCTTTTCCTATAATGTAGCTCTAGAAAAAGTGTTATTTGATTCAAAATTGAATTAACTGAGTTCAATGAGTAGAAGGAAAAACATTTGATATGTTTCATGTTGTTAAGTGGTAATCTGAGTATTTTCAGGAAACTTGTATTTTGGGGCTGTGTGCTGTGTTAGAGACCACATCACGGGCGCAGAGCACTTCCATTTTTCCTCCGTATACACATTTGCAATATGCTTTCTAGAATCTTAGGAATAAAAATGAGAAAAAGATCCTATACTAAAGGGGTTTATGAAACAGATCATACATTGTATCAATGTCTACATATCAGATATTAGTGAAAACTACATTAAAATATACAGAAAAATCAAAGAAAAATAAGGTTTCTGGCTGGAAATCGATGGAATATTCTGAGCCAGGAAACAGAATTTAAAGGGACATAGGATGAAGCAATTTCCTAGTTTGCCCCTAAACTTCAAAGTTGTGTTTAAAATAGATTTAACAATAAGACCAATACTTACAGTGTTTGATAAACACAGGTAGCATGCAGCATTCCAAGCATGAGATTTAGAATTGCAGCTGCCTTGGCTGGTCTTGGGGGTCTCAGTCTTTATCCTGCCGTAAAGACCATCTGTTCCTAAAGCATAGGAAGCCTCCACATTCATAAAGAGCAGCCCTTCCTCAGAGAACACCTCTTCACTACATTTTTTTTTTATTATTCACGTCCTGAAACAGTTTTTGAGGCATAGCTTTGTATTTGATTTCCATTCAGAAACTTTGGTGGTTTTTGCAAAGTTTTACTCTCTTAGAATGAGATATGAGGTTCAGTTTGTTCAGGTGGCAAGTCAAGACTATGAATAAACCAACGTTATCATATGAAAGAGAATTAAACAGGCAGATCCAAGTGGGGATATATTAAGCCAAATTTAAGCTCCAGTTGTTGAATTTAGCCCATACTAGATGTCTGGTTTGCCTCAGGATAAATTCAGCTTTCCAGCTAATCGAAAGAGGAAAACTGCCTCAGGTATGATAAAATTTACAAGAGAGCGCTGTGGAACAGGTCTTGTTAAAAATATTAGCTTAAAGGCATTCTTATCGTCTTTGGGATGAAGACTGTATTTGCATTTAATTATTTGATTTCAAACTTTTATGAACTTGGATCAAATATTAGCTTAGCCAATTAAAATATTATTTTGTGTGAGTGAGGCTAAGAGCCCAATTCAGCTCAACTTTCTCAGCTTTGGTAGTGCTCAACATGTTTCTTACTGACTTTTGGAGAGATTATTTCAAAGAGAATTTTTAAAAGATAAATTTGAGAATCTAAGTGTGCATTTAGTGGACAAGGTGCCATCTTCAGAATAAACTGTTGACTTGAAAAACTTCTCCACGTTAGAGCATTAGTCTAGAAGACAAAAGATGAAGTCTTCTAGATATTTCTACTCACACAATCAATACTCCTTCATAATTCAGCATTTTAAAGAAATCCTCTTCATGTAAACTATTCATGATAGTCCATGGACACAGCAGCTGGGACTGCCAGGAGCAGCTTCCTGTTTCTAGGCTTTATTCCCTGCAGAAGGCAAGTTAGAGCCCCTTGTTTTCTATCTCCTAGGTCTAAGAGGGTAGCAAGGGATACCAGCTCACACAGAAAAGGGACATGGATGATAGCGAGGAGGGTGCCGTGGGGAAAATAAGTTTACATGAAACTAAAGAGCAGCAGAACACTCTTCTAAAAATACCTTTCCAGGCCAGGCGTGTTGGCTCATGCCTGTTATCCCAGCACTTTGGGAGGCAGATGAGGGAGATCACCTGAGGTCAGGAGTTCCGAGTCCAGCCTGGGCAATATGGTGAAACCCCGTCTCTACTAAAAATACAAAAATTAACTGTGTGCTGGTGGCTCACGCCTGTAATTCCAGCTACTTGGAAGGCTGAGGCACGAGAATCGCTTGAACCTGGGAGGTGGAGATTGCAGTGAGCCGAGATCGCACCACTGCACTCCAGCCTGGAGGACAGAGTGAGACTCTGTCTCAATAATAATAATAATAAATAATTTAAAAAATATTTTCAAAATGAAAACATTGAATGAAGGCATTCAACAATCTCTACAATATAGCCAGATTATTTTGTATCACGTGTGTCACTCAGATCTCAATGCCAGCAGTTGACTGCGCAGGAAACTTCATAAAACGTTTGCTTGAACTTAGAACTCAAACACCAAGGCAAAGACATGATAGGACGACCTGGTGCCAGAAAGACACCGGTGAGCTCTCTATTGTCCCTTTGCGCTCTCACCCAACCCCAGTATCCCTGGGTGACATCTTTGCAATGAGTTGGCTTCATACCTCCTGTGGAGGGGTAGGATTAGATGTGAATGAAGGGAAACCTCTGGAGAACCACTGCTTCCCTGGGCCTCAATTCTCATCTTATTAATTCAAACAGAAATTGGAAACCAAGATATGACTACAACATATTTGTTGTTGGACAGAGTAAGTATTCATGATTTTGAAAGAATCAAATACATGGCCGGACACCGTGCGTGGCTCACAGCCATAATCCCAGCACTTTGGGAAGATGGGGCAGGAGGATCGCTTGAGGCCCGGAGTTGCAGACCAGCCTGATATAGTGAGATCTTATGCTGACAAAAAATTTAAAGTTGAAGAAAAATAGCTAGGTGTGGTGGCATGCAGCTTCTCAGGAGTCTGAGGCGGGAACATGACTTGAGCCCAGGAGGCTGAGGCTGCAGTGAGCTGTGATTGGACCACTGCATTCTAGCCTGGGTGACAGACACCCTGTGCCTATTTCTAAAAAATAAAAATAAAAGAAGAATCAAACACATTAAGGTCAGGTCAATACCAGAATGCAGAACAGGACAGGGAATTTTGCCTTCCTAACAGCGAGAAATGTGCTGTATGGCGGCACCACGATATCCTACAGTATTTGTTGATGGGTCACTAATTAAGACTCAGCAACTTGAACTCTGTGCTACTTCAGAAACTGTATTTGGGTTTATTTTGGATAAGAAGTTTAAAGAATGCCTTTCTGTGGAGGTTGCAGTGAGCCGAGATTACGCCACTGCACTCCAGCCTGTTTTAGCCTTTGAGTATGTAGCTGATGAGAAATGAATTCTACCTAACGTCAGCAATGCAACCAGAAATTCGAGGAATGAAGAACACTATTAATGTATCATCAATTTTAACATCCAATGTTTAAATGTTAAAGACATCCTAGAGGTATTTTACAAAACATAGGCTTACTGTGAATTATAATTTCTGAGAATAATACTTCATATTTATGTCATTCTTTGAGTTTTTATCAAACCCCTTGCCTCTACTTTCTCTCACTTCTGCCAACACCTGTGGCAGGTCTGGTACTATCCTTTCAGAGAAAGGCACACAAAATAGAGTAATCGGATTGAAAAAAAACTAAGTATTTTAAGATTTTATCTGACACTTTCAGCTTCTTTTTAATTGTGCGCCATTGTGTTAACCAGGTTACTTTAGATAAAGCATAAGATCGAGGTTTCTAAAACTGCATTTCTTTCTTTCTTTCTGTTTATTTATTTATTATACTTTAAGTTCTGGGGTACGTGTGCAGATCGTGCAGGTTTGTTACGTAGATATATACTTGCCATGGTAATGGTTTGCTGCATCCTCGCCGTGTCACCTACATTAGGTACTAAAATTGCATTTAAGTACATATAAATTCAGCTTTTTGTTGCCAAGTTGAAACGTTCTGAATTAGTGAAGTTTATTGTACTTGGTACATTCTGTTTCTATTTGTGCTAAAAGTAATACATCACAATCAGTAAAATTCTTGCAATTTTATGCCCATATGATATCTACATTCATTCTAAATACCCAAGATTTTATTAGTTTGTAGAGGTAAAATAAAGCTACTCTTTAAGAGCTAGATATACTTGCTACTTATTATTATATCATTTCCCTTAGCTTATTAAAATTCTGCTCAGTAAGATCAGAATTTGAAATGAGGGGGAAATCATGTAAAGGATCAACACTTATTCTGAATTATTTGGCTTGAAAAATGAAAAGAGACGGTCTTTGGAGTGGAGAACTATAGGGGAAGGGAAACTAGTTACCTAACAAGATTATTAAAGCCAAATACTTATCCATTTTTGGACAAAGCAAATTAATAATTCATCCAATTGCTCAGGGATATGTATTTGTATGTGAAAGACAGAAAATCCATATTTCCAGTTTGTTTTGTATTTGTGTAACCATGTGGCAGAGAAAATAACAAGAAAGATTATTCTAAGAACTTTTGGAGCTTGAAACCTTCTGCAAAGGAAGAGATTCCTTTTTTTTCAATGTAATGATAGATTTTGCTAAGACAGTGATGGTAGTGATAGTAAGATATCTTACATCTGACCATATTGATTTTGTAAATGCTACGCTCAATTCTAAGGCTTTCATAGAAGGAAACTAAGACTGTGTGGTCACCGTACACTTTCACACCCAGAAATCATTAATTTAACTGTGAAAAATTATTTGGTTTTTGTAGTTTAATTATAGTTGACTCCTGATTATTTGCGGGAGTTATTGATACTGGCACTTCCACAGCTTCAAAGAGTAAAAAAGAAAGTGATTTTAAATCTATTTCCACAAGGTAGGATAGTGCCTGGCACATAAAGCACCATCTGTTTCATCTTCCTGCAAGGATGACTTTAATGAACAAGAAATATCTCATCCACCTTCGAAATCCACCCAGTGCTATTCTAAAGGAAACGTCAGATACCATTTATCCCAAGCCTAATGTATCAGTCAGCATATACAGAGAGCAGCTCTGTTAAGACATTCGAAAGTCAGATGCTCCAGTTATGTCCCAATAAGCCCATCATTAAGTTGAAAATATTATCACAAATGCATTTAATACACCTAACCATCTAAACAGCTCAGCTTGCCTTAAATGTGTTCAGAACACTTACAGTAGCCCACAGTTGGACAAAATCATCTAACACAAAGTGTATTTTATAATAAAGTGTTGAGTATCTCATGTAATTTATTGAATACTGTACTAAAACTAAAAAACAGAATGGGCCTGGTGCGGTGGCTCATGCCTGTAATCCCAGCACTTTGGGAGGCCGAGGTGGGTGAATCACAAGGTCAGGAGTTCAAGACTAGCCTGGCCAAGATGGTGAAACCCCATCTTTACTAAAAATACAAAAGTTAGGACCAGGCGCGGTGGCTCATGCCTGTAATCCCAGCACTTTGGGAGGCCGAGGTGGGTGAATCACAAGGTCAGGAGTTCAAGACCAGCCTGGCCAAGATGGTGAAACCCCAACTCTACTAAAAATACAAAAGTTAGGACCAGGCACAGTGACTCATGCCTGTAATCCCAGCACTTTGGGAGGCCGAGGTGGGCGGATCCTGAGGTCAAGATATAAAGACCATCTTGGCCAATATGGAGAAATCCTGTCTCTACTAAAAATACAAAAAATTAGCTGGGCGTAGTGGTGGGTGCCTGTAATCCCAGCTCCTAGGGAGGCTGAGGCAGGAGAATTGCCTGAACCTGGGAAGTGGAGGTGGCAGTGAGCTGAGACTGCGCCATTGCA
>CAUYQU010066265.1:0-51338 GCA_963574635.1 Cheracebus regulus | reverse complement strand
CGTGTGGCTCCTCTGCCGGGAATCTCCCGGTCTGTGGGCAACAAAAATTCGTCGGAAAGTGCAGCGTCTACTCGTTCTCTGCGCTTTCACTGGGAGCTACATTCCTGAGCTGTTGCTAATCGGCCATCTTGGATCTCTCTCAAAATTTATTAATATAAAGTAATATGATCAATTTGAAAATAATTCACAAGATGTTTCACAGCTTTTTGTATTGTTTTCAAAATCTGTTGTGTGGCTTATACTTGCAGCATATCTCAGTTTAGACTGGCCACATCTCAAGGGCTCAATAGCTCTATATGGCTAGTAGCTACTGTATCAGACAGCATGACTTTATGATCACCAATAATTACCTGACACCCAGTGATAAATGCAAGGTGTAGTCTGGTTTTATCTAAAGACAGAAAGTGCTTTAGGAGGCCCTCGTGCCTGACGGCTTATAAAGCTGGAAGGCCAAGGAAATCTTCCTTTTTGAGCCCTTCTCGGCCCCTTCATCATTGGTAGAAATACAAAAAAACAGAGCCCTCTGACGAGTCTGAGAACGCACTCAGTGGTGCTCCGTGTTCTCCTTTCTGCAGGGGGCACCCAGGCTCTGGCAGGCCTGTCAGATTCAGTAGGATGAGGACTGTGTCAGGGTGATCGAGCAGGGGGATCCAGGACAAGGGCTTGGTCCTGGTGTAGACAAGTTAGTCCTGTTTTCTTCACAGCAAGAGATGATGCTCTGTACCCCAGCTGATCTGTTGTCTTGCAGGTGTGAGTGACCGGCCATAGGAGAAGCCTGGCTGGACTGAGGGGATGGAGAAAGGCCAGTCCACTCCCTTGCCCCAGGCAGGTTTGGGGACATAGGAGGACAGTCCCAGGCTACCTTGTCTTACCTGCACTCTTCTCCCTGTCTGTGGCAATCCTCCAGGTGTCTGTATGGCCCTCTCCATAATGACCTATGCGTAAATGTCATTGCTTCTAAAAGAGTCATTCTGCCCAGCTCAAAGCCATCACTTTCTCTTCTTACCCTGCTTTCTTTCCCTTTTTTTCCAAAAAAAAAAAAAAAGAAAAGAAAACATATTTGGATTTTATTTAGAATTATATTAAATTTATGGACAAACTGGGGAAGAAATTAATCCGTGTGTGTGTGTGTGTGTGTGTGTGTGTGTGTGTGTGTGTGTGTGTGTGTTTAGACAGAATCTTGCTCTGTCTCCTAGGCTGGAGTGCAATGACACAATTTCAGCTCATTTCAACTTGACTCCACCTCCCAAGTTCAAGCGATTTTCATGCCTCAACCTCCCAAGTAGCTGGGACTACAGGCATGAGCCACCATGCCTGGCTATTTTTTAAATTTATTTTTATTTTTGTATTTTTAGTAGAGATGGGGTTTCACCATGTTGGCCAGGCTGGTCTTGAACTCCTGGCCTCAGATGATCCACCCGCCACCATACCCAGCCATCTTTATGATGTTGAACTTTCCTATTCATAAACCTGGTAGATCTTGCCATTTTTTTCTCTTAGATTCAGGAGGTACATGTGCAGGCTTGTTATGAGAGTACACTGGATGGTGCTGAGGTTTGGGCTTCTATTGATCCTGTCACTCAGAGAGTGAACACAGTACCCAACAGAAGTTTTTCAGCCCTAACTCGTCTCTTTCCTTCCCGGCTTTTGGAGTCCCCAGTATCCATTGCTCCCATCTTTCTGTCCATTTGTACTCACTGTTTAGCTCCCGCTTATCAGTGAAAACATATAATATTTGATTTTCTGTTTCTGTGTTAATTTGCTTAGGATAATGGCTTCCAGCTGCATCCATGTTGCTACAATGGACATGATTTTGTTCTTTTTTTTTTTTTTTATGGCTCCATAGTATTCCATGGTGTATTTTCTCACTGCCACCTGATGTTATACATTTAGTTGTTCATTGTCTGCCTTCTCCATTAGAATGTGAACTCCATGAGGGCAAGGACCTCATCTGGCTCACCATTGTGCACCCACAGCCTAGCTCAGTGTCCAGTATATAATAGGTGCTCAATAAATACTGTTTTTCTGAAGGAAAAAAAATTTCATACAGAGAAGAATCAATGTAGTAACAGAGCCATATTTCACACTTCCATTTTTTCTCTCAGATTTCTGAATTTAGATCCATTCACTTCAGAGAATAACAGACATTTTCCAAGTGTCTTGGATGAGAATACCTTCACTTCTTTTATTCCTACCAATTCAGATTGGCTTAATCTTCCTAAATAGTTGGAAGAAGTTTCTTCCCCCTCTGTATGATTATTAGAGATTAAAGAAGTTATTTCTGGTTAACTATTTTTTTTTTTTTTTTACAGAGTTTCACTCTGTTGCCCAGGCTGGAGTGTAGTGTCATAATCTCAGCTCACTGTAACCTCTGCCTGCCAGGTTCAAGCAATTCCCCCACTTCAGCCTTCCAAGTAGCTGGGATTACAGGTGTGTGCCACAATGCTCGGCTAATTTTTGTATTTTTAGTACAGATGGGGTTTCATCATATTGGCCAGGCTGGTGTTGAACTCTTGATCTCAAGTGATCCACCTGCTTCAGCCTCCCAAACTGCTGAGATTACAGGCATGAGCCACTGCACTCAGCTATAAAAAAATTTTTTTTAATTCTCTGTTAGGTCAAAAAAATGATAAGGGGAGGAAACTGAGGTGTTATGGGCAAGGCCAGACAACTCAGCTGGCCTCACAACATTCTCTACCATCATAGCAAAGGGGTCTCCACAGTCCTGAAGAAGGATCTCAGAGCTCTGTATTACTAGAACAATATACCCCATTCTCCTGGCAATCTAGGGGAAGGACAGAAACCATGCCATGTATTTACAAAGGAAGAAAACAAGAAACACAAAAAGGCAAGAGAGATTCTCCTTACTGCTGAGTCTGCCCCAAGATGGTAGTGAGACAGTACTTGCTTGGGTCACAGAACAGAGGGGCCAACTCCCTTCCTACTCCACAGCTACATTCCAGAGAATGGCATTTTCTGAGCACAAGTGGTTCCCAGGGCCAGGCAACAAAGGCCTTATCAGACCAACTGGAAAAGAGAAGCTAATGTCCCCAAACCCACTTCAAACTCCAAACTTCAAAGTCTCCATTCTCTGCCCCAGGCTCATTTATTCTTCCCTGGGGTGCAGTGTACAGACCTGAGCTCACTTAAGAGCCTGGGACAGCCCATCTATGTTGGCAGCCTGGCTTCCTAGAGCCATCTCATTCTTGTGAGTTGATAATTTAGCATGACTCCCCCAGAGGTGGCATTAGTAAAGGACTCTTGAAGATGCTAAATAATTTTCAAACCAAAGGAATGAATTGCTAAGAATAAAGCAAGTTGGAGGAGATGCTTTTCAGCTTGAGGCCCGCCCAACATCACACGGTGTGTCACTCGATAATCTCTCAGTTACACATTACACAGTTAATCCTGTTGAAACGACTATAGGAACTCAGCAAAATTAGTCAGAGGATCCTCTTTGACCTCTATCCCAGGCAAACATATCACCACATGGTATGTCAAGACATGGGAGGGAGCTGGAAAGTTCCACTAAAGCTAAGTCTAAATAAAGCTGGGCTCTGGGTGGGATGAACCCTGAGCAATGGCATCCTGTTAGTTTGGTTTTCTTTCCATGTCTATCATCTCTGTCAGTATTCTCCTTAGGCACAGTGTCAATTGAACAGAACTTGGGAGATAGAACACAAGGGTTTGACGACCTGCTCTGCCATATGATAACTGAATCTTGGGCATATTTTCTAACAATTTTTTTCTTTTAGAGACAGTGTCACTCTGTCACCCAGGTTGGAGTGCAGTGGTGCCATCATAGCTCACTGCAGTCTTGAATTTCTGGGCTCAAGTGTTCCTCCCATCTCAGCCTCCCAAGTAGCTGAGACTATAGGTACATGCCACCTCACCTGGCTGATTTTTAAATTTTTTGTTTTGTTTTTGAGACAGAGTTCCACTCTTGTTGCCCAGGCTGGAGGGCAATGGTGCCATCTCGGCTCACTACAATCTTCCTTTCCTGGCTTCAAGACATTCTCCTGTCTCAGCCTCCTGAGTAGCTGGGATTACAGACATGTGCTACCATGCCCAGCTAATTTTTGGTATTTTTAGTAGAGACAGGGTTTCACCATGTTGGTCAGTCTGGTCTTGAACTCCTCACCTCAGGTGATTCATCTGCCTCGGCCTCGGCTGGGATTACAAGCATGAGCCACCACCCACAGGCAATATATTTTTTTGAGACAAAGTCTTGCTGTCACCCAGGCTGGAGTGCAGTGGTGCAATCTCAGCTCACTGCAACCTCCACCTCCCAGGTTCAAGGAATTCTCTTGCCTCAGCCTCCTGAGAAGCTGGGACCACAGGTGTGTGCCACCACTCTCGGTTAATTTTTTGTAGTTTTATTAGGGATGGAGCATCACTGTGTTAGCCAAGATAGTCTTGATCTCCTGACCTCGTGATCCACCCGCCTCGGCCTCCCAAACTGCTGGCATTACAGGCGTGAGCCACCGTGCCCTGCCAACTTCCTCCTTTTAATAAGAATACAGTCATACAGGATTAGGCTCATCCCAATGACCTCATCCTAACTTCACTATATCTGTAAAGACCCTATCACCGATCAGGTCGCATTCTGAGGTACTAGGGGTTAGGGTGTTAACATACACATTTGGGGGGGGGGCGTGAAGGAAACAATTCAAACTGTAACACTTACTTTTCCTACCTCTAAATGGGGATTAGAATAAAATATTTCTTCATATAATTGCAGTGGTTGTGAAAGTATCTCAAAGAGGCTTGGTTCCTAGATGCTCAGTGGACATCTGGTTTGTCTGAATGGTCATGTGCCTTGGAGCTGTCTGGGTCAGACTGCAGCCGTAGGGCTCAGGGCTCAGGGTGGGTAATCATCCTGTGATTGTCCAACACAGGTAAACAGGTGCTTGGCCAATGTATTTCTCTGATGGTGAAGAGGAAAGACTGGGGAGAAAAATCTGCTGATAAGCCAGGGCTAGAAAAAGTCTGATAGCAAGTGCTGGAGAAGTTGTGGAGCCTCAGGAGCCCCCATGGAAGTTGTCTGAGCATGCACTGGTACAAACACTCTGGCAATATGCCAAAAATGCAAAGCTGTATATGGGATGTCCCAGCAATTCCACTCTTAGGTGTAGGTGTATACTCTAAAGAAATGCCTACATAGGTGCCCCAGGAGATGTGTGCAAAAAATTTCACAGCAGCATTGTTTGTTGACCTAAAAATGAAAAATAACTTACATTTCCTCAATGTGATACAAGCATATTGTGGAATACTATGCTACACAGCAGGTAAAGTCAATTAAAGAGTTAGGCATACAGCACGGATGAATCTCACTAATATCGAGCAAAAAAGAGCAGACTGCAGAAGAATAAAGACAACAAAAGGGCAAAGTCAACGACATATTGCTTAGAATGCATATATAAGTATTTGCATAAAGAATATGAAGAAGCATAAGCGTGGTAGATGCCAGTTTCAGCAGGCAGACGTGGAAGTGCACAGAGAGCTTCAATGGCTGATTTTTTAAACTGGTGATGAATAAAGAGTACTGGTTATCTTATTTACAACTTCTGTATGTTTGAAACATAACTTTTTTTTTTTTTTTTTTGAGACAGAGTCTCGCTGTGTTGCCAGGCACGAGGCTGGAGTGCAGTGGCGTGATCTCAGCTCACTGCAACCTCCGCCTCCCGGGTTCAAGCAATTCTCCTGCCCTCAGCCTCCGGAGTAGCTGGGACTACAAGCGTGTGCCACCATGCCCAGCTAATTTTTGTATTTTTAGTAGAGACGGGTTTCACCATTTTGGCCAGGATAGTCTCGATCTCCTGACCTCATGATCCATCTTGGCCTCCCAAAGTGCTGGGATTACAGGCATAAGCCACCGCGCCCGGTCAAAATATAACATTTTTTAAAGAGCCAGGACTTGAAGATAGTCATATAAAGGAGACTGAGATATCAGGGGACAATTTCTACTCATGGGAAGATTCAGAGCTGTTCCTGCCATCCCCTGGAACCCAGAATCCAGAGTAAATTTGCTAGATTCTGATATCTGCTAGGCAGGAGGAAAGAGACCCTGCAAGGTAAAGCTAGGGGGATGAGAGGAGGGAAGGACACTCTCATGCTGCCTCTCTGATCTGAATCCAGTTACTGGCCTGCATGCCAGCCCTGGGCTGCAGAGAATGCCAGGCAGAAGAAACAGCTGGGCAGCCCTGGGGAGTCTGGGAAGGATGCAGAGAAGGACTGGGGCCACATACGTAGGGAGGTGCACTCTGACTGCCACCCCCACACAGTGACAGGCGCTTCCTTGCAAACCACCTGGCACGGGCACCCTGACAGTTTACAGCACGCTCTCTCTCTCTCTCTCTCACACACACACACATCCCGTCCACCGCCTGCTCTGACCAGGACCTTGGCGTTGGGGACGTGGCCAAGTCTGCCAGCTGCAGGCCCTGCCATCCCTCCTTCTCTTCTAGGACTGGGTTTTTCCAGCCGGAGTCTTACTCCCTCTACAGCAATCTCGGGAAATGAAAGACTGACGCGGCTGCTCCCGCACGTTATTTCTCCCCTTTCCTTCCCGCGGAGACCCTTCTGTTGGGAGAAGAGCTGCTGGCTCTGGACAGAGACAGGCAGAAAGAAGCAGAGAGGACTCAGGTGAGGCCCCCCCGAACAGCCCCAGGCCCGCTCCTCTGGCAGGGGCCATGAGCACCAAGCAGGAGGCCAGGAGAGATGAGGGAGAAGCCAGGACCAGGGGGCAGGAGGCACAGCTTCGGGACCGAGCCCACCTGAGCCAGCAGCGCCGACTCAAACAGGCCACTCAGTTCCTGCACAAGGACTCAGCCGACCTGCTCCCGCTGGACTCCCTCAAGAGGCTCGGCACCTCCAAGGACTTGGTGAGGCACCCTCTCCCCTGCCAGCGTCCCCTGGCCCTTTTCTTCCACTTCCCTGATCCTGAGCGGGAGTGGCAGGACATAAAGCGCAGACCCTCAGCTTTCAGGTCTCACTCCCTTGCTGCAACAGGGAGAGGTCATCCTGCCAACTTGAGGCTCTTCACTGGGGATGTTCCCATGGTTCAGTGGCTCTGAGGGGTCCTCGTCTCATTGCTCGGCTTCCTTGACATTTTCCTCTCATGGCCCAAAACTTGAGGGTGGTGAGGAGCTAGGCTGTTTGGGAGTGGAGGCTTATGGGAACACAGGAACCCTCTAGAGTGTTCACTGAAACCCGGGAGGACCTGGAGGACTGGCCAGTTTGGGATTGTGACTTCCTGCTCCTCCCAAACCACAGATTTCCTCTACCAGGTCTGTCCATTCATTTGCTCTTTTTCTTCAGAATCAAAGCATTGGCGGCGGGTGTGTGTGTAGGGGGTCTCCATCCTTTCCAGGGCATCAGAATTTTGTGTGGCTCTTGCCAGGGGCCCCTGGCCGCCTCACATGCTGCTCCCCCACTCCTAAGTGGAGTGGACCTTCCAGGCTCCTCTCTGCCCATCCGTCTGCAGCTTTGGCCTCAGAGGAATGGGGCAGGGGAGTAACAGTGAGGAGGTGAGTGGGTGGGGGACAACTGCAGATCAGGCATTCCCCTCTGAGAGGCACTGCTGACCAGCAGGGCTGCAGAGCCACTTCGCTTGGGGTCAGATCCTGGCTCTACCACTTACTACCTTGGGCAATTGACTTTACGTCTCTGTGCCTCAGTTTCTACATCTGTTAAATGAGCATAAAATTAATAGTATCTCCCTCATAGGATTGTTGGGAGAGTTGTTAGAGCTAATATATATGAAGCGCTTACAACAGTGCCTAATAGCAGGCACTACCTCAATGCTATTACTATTCCCCCAGGTACTATTGCATTTAGTCTGATAAATATACCTGGCCTCTGACCCATGGAAGAGAGGAAGTCCTTGGTAGAAAGGCTTCAGAGCACTTGGTTCCCTATCCCCTTCTCCTAGTCTGAGAAGAGGTACTCAGCCAGGCCTGCACCGGGATGTTGGAAGCATGTCTGCAGGCCTGCACTCAATCAGCTGCTTCTCCCCAGGAACCTGAAGGCCAACGCAGCACCTCATTACCTTTCCTGACCTAGCTCTACCTTTCCAGACTCCTCTCAGCCTGGGTTGCCCCCAGCAGGACCCCAGCCCAGAGGCCTGGCCACTCCCTAGTTCCCAAGGAGGAAAAAAGATTGCACTGAGACTTCAAATCAGGGAACTGCCAGGGGCCGATTCCTCCTTGCAGTTGCAGCAAGCACAGCTGAAAAACAGGGATGGAGCTGGGAAGCGGGTTCTTTGGCTCTCAGTGGCTAGAACCTACTGGGGAACATCCTACATCTGTTTGGCCCAATGCTCTACAGACATTACCATCCCAGAGTGGCAGGTCCTGCCTTCTGATGAGAAAGCCCTGGGCTTTTCCCTTCTCCCCTCTACCTAGGATCTCCCCAGCTGATCTCTAGCAGTTACCTCCTGTGGCTTTGGGAGGGAAGGCACAACAGGTAGGGAAGACCCTATTGTCTCCCTCCCTCGGAAGGCTGTGGAGCCAACTGCACAACAGTGGGAGGGGTCTGAAGCCTGTGTCCATCGTGGGAAGGTGGAAGATGGGAAATGCAGAGCCAGTCTTTCCAGCCAGGCGCAGAACTCGCTGTACTTTTCCCAGCGCTGGGTCTCCTGCTGGTGGCTTTGCTGCCAGGAGCAACCCCAAGGGCCTCATTAATCTAAGGGAAGAAAAACAGTCCCAGGCTCCCAAGGAGAGAGGGCAGGTGGAGGGGTGCGTAGAGCCTGGGGGAAGAGTCAGTCTGCAGCCACCACTTACTGAGTGCCTACTAGATGCTGAGCCTTGCCCTGGGATATAAAGATGAGTGAGATACTTAAGGACTCTCCAGGCTAATGGGGGAGTGAAATTCATACATAACATTTGTGAGAAGCAAGGCAAAGGGAGCTAAGACGAGGGACCCCAGCCTGAGGTGTATGAAAAGAGGAGCATGAAGAGTTCAGACAGGGTATCCTGGAGGAGGTACCTCCTGCATTAATTATAGGATGTACACGGAATCCCAAACTTAAGATACAAACTCTTGGCTGTGCTCCCCCTTCAAAAGCGTGGGCTCTAGTATGTAAGCAATGCAGGGTAGGGTTGCGGGGGAGTGGGAGGGCCTTTGATGTATTTTAAACAAGGGAGTATGCCAGGTGTAATGGCTCACACCTGTAATCCTAAAACTTTGGGAGGTTGAGGCAGGTGGATCACCTGAGATCAGGAGTTCAAGACTAGCCTGACCAACATGGTGAAACCCTGTCTCTACTAAAAATACAAAAATTAGCTGGGTGTGGTGGCAGGTGCCTGTAATCCCAGTTACTCGGGAGGCTGAGGCAGGAGAATCACTTGAACCCAGGAGGCAGAGGTTGCAGTCAGCTGAGATTGTGACACTGCACTCCAGCCTGGGCGACAGAGCAAGACTCCATCTAAAAAAAAAATGGAGTACATGGTTAGTTTTATGTTTTACTTCGGTGCTTCTCAAACTTTAACCTGCACATGCTGCACATGAATCACCTGGGGATCACAATGAAACATCTGATTCAGTAGGTATGAGAGTCTGCATTTTTAACTCTTTGAAATCATGTTCAAGTTGCTGATCTGAGGACCACAGTTTGGAGTAGCAAGGTTTTTAGCTTGCTTCCAGTCTGAAGCTCTGAGCAGATGTATTTGAAAGGCAACAGGACTGGAGGCATTCTTATGAACTTAGGAAGGTGTTCCAGGCATCCAGGAGAGCTGTGGGGAGTCTGGAATGCAGGCAGTAACAGAAGGAAGGATGGAAGCCAGGCGGTGTGGTATACAACTGTGGTCCCAGCTGCTCAGGAGGCTGAGGCTGGAGACTGCCTTGAGCCAAGGAATTAGAGCCCAGTCTGGGCAGCACAGTAGATTCCACCTTGAAAGAAAAGAAGGCAAAAGAAAAGGAAGAAGAAGAGAAAGAAAGGAGGGACCGATTGATTCCAGACAAAAGGCAAAACTTGCAGAATCTGGGAAGTGATTAGATGGAACGGGAGTAGTGGCAGATGAGGGACAGGTCAAAGATGACTCCCAGCATCCTAGTTCTTAAGAATTTTTTTTTTTTTTTTTGAAACAGAGTCTTGCTCTGTCACCCAGACTGGAGCGCAGAGGTGTGATCTTGGCTCTGCCTTCCAGGTTCAAGTGATCATCCCACTTCAGTCTTCCAAGTAGTGGGGACTGCAGGCACACACCACCATGCCCAACTAATTTCTGTATTTTTAGTAGAAAAGGGGTTTCACCATGTTGGCCAGGCTGGTCTTGAACTCCTGACCTCAAGTGATCCACCTACCTCGGCCTCCCAAAGTGCTAGGATTATAGGCGTGAGCCACTGCACCCGGCCTAGTTCTTCAATTTCTTACTTCTTTTCATCACACCACCAACCCTGGGATCTGCAGCCCATTGAAGGATAAGGTTAGAGGGGAAGGAAAAAACAAAAAAACAAAACTCCTAGTTTAAAAAAATGTAAATTTGATACAAAATTTCCTCTTAGCATACTAGTTCCTCAAATGTCCCTTTGGCCACTAAGTCAGTTTAACTTAGAGACCATTCTCCTCTTCCCAATTCTTCACTGCCGAGCAATCTATCGGTGTCCCAGAAAAATGGCATGATTTGATACTGGGCCTTACTCTGCACTCATTACCTGACTGCTGGGACCCTAGTGTAAGCTCCTAGGGTAAAGCTCAGGTCTGGGGTGGGGTTGGGGGAGCATCCTGAGATATCTAAGTGGGGTAACTGAGCAGCCTGAATACTTGGGTTTAGAACTGCCTACCTTCATTGTTTTGTGATGGAGCCAGCAGCCACACAGTGTGATCCAAAGACGCCTGGTGGAGGGAAACCCGAATCTGCTTCAGGGGGAGTCTCCCCAGGTGCAGGCCTTGATTCATGGCCAGGAGAGCAGGAAGAAGACCAGCAAGACAGAGAGTCCAGCTCTTCTGGTCAACTGCAAGGTGAGAGGCCTCCCAGGGACACACTTTCATTAACAACCCTGCCTGCGGCTCACTTTACCTGCTCTCCTTTCTGCCCTGATGGGAGAGGGAGGGCGAAAGGGCACCTCTCTCCCTAGCCTGGACCCAGCCATATGACCAATCATCTACCTCCTTCCTCCTTGCCTCAACCCATCTTCTCTTGATGCAATTCTGTCACTACCATTACTCTACCCCTTTTCTTGGTCAAAATACAGTACTCAAATGTAAGTACTCCTCAGTGTGCTCTACACAGACGAATGGTGTGTGTGCATGGATAATGTAATTCTGGAAAAAACTCATGTGTAAGGCATTGGGCCTGTCATCCTGGTTCTTAAAAACTTTTTTTTTTTTTTGAGACGGAGTTTCACTGTTGTTACCCAGGCTGGAGTGCAATGGTGCGATCTCAGCTCACCGCAACCTCCAGGCCTCCTGGGTTCAAGCAATTCTCCCGCCTCAGCCTTCTGAGTAGCTGAGACTACAGGCACCCGCCACCATACCCAGCTAATTTTTGTATTTTTAGTAGAGACAGGGTTTCACCATGTTGACCAGGATGGTCTTGATCTCTTGATCTCATGATACACCCACCTCAGCCTCCCAAAGTGCTGGGATTATAGGCGTGAGCCACCACGCCTGGCCAAGAACTTTAATCATCTTAAGAACAAAGATCACCTTTGATCTCATTTAACCACTCAGTCACTATTGAAACATTCCCAATAAATTCCCACGGGTCCTCAGCCACCATCTTTGCTCTGTACTGCTTCTCCCTGGATTGCTCTTCTTGCTCTCCAATCATTCTGGGTCTACATTCTGCAAGCTTTCAAATCCCAGTTCAGATGTTACCTCCTTCTTGAAACCTTTTCTGATCTCTCCAATAGGAAGCAGCCTTTCCTCCCTCCCAACCTCTAAGGCATGCATGCTACTCACACCCTTTTATATATTTTTTTGAGACGGAGTCTCGCTCTGTTGCCCAGGCTGGGGTGCAGTGGCGTGATCTTGGGTCACTGCAACCTCCAGCTCCTGGGTTCAAGTGATTCTCCTGCTGCAGCCTCTCAAGTAGCTGGGACTACAGGTGCATGCCACCATGCCTGGCTAATTTTTGTATTA
Source organism: Cheracebus regulus (assembly GCA_963574635.1). Taxonomy (NCBI): domain Eukaryota; kingdom Metazoa; phylum Chordata; class Mammalia; order Primates; family Pitheciidae; genus Cheracebus; species Cheracebus regulus. Next base: position 39,256 of record CAUYQU010066265.1, on the reverse strand, counting down.
TTAGTAGAGATGGGGTTTCACCATGTTGGCCAGGCTGGTCTCAAATTCCTGACCTCATGATCCACCCACCTCGGCCTCCCAAAGTGCTGGGATTACAGGTGTGAGCTACTGCACCCGGCTTCTTTTATTTATTATTTAGAGACAGAGTCTCAGTCTGTTACCCAGGCTGGAGTACAGTGGCATGATCACAGCTCATTGCAGCCTCAACCTAATGGACCAAGCGATCCATCCCCCTACCTCAGCCTTCTGAGTAGCTGAAATTACAAGTGTGCTACCATGTGTGGCTAATTTTTTTTTTTTTTTTTTGTATTTTTAGTAGAGATGGGGTTTTCACCACATTGGCCAAGCTGGTCTCGAACTTCTGGCCTCAAGCGATTCTTCCACCTTGGCATCCCAAAGTGCTTGCATTACAGGCATGAGCCACTGGGCCAGGCCATTCACATCCTTTTATAGACCTTAAAACCTTCTGCCATGTAGTAGAGTTATATTTTACTTCCTTTAGACACCTCAAGAACAGCATTTATTGATGTACCTTCCCGTAACACATCTTATAGTAGATACTCAATGAATGTTTGGAATGAGAAAATGACATGTGTACATCCAAGTGTATATCAAAATGTCTGTATATCTCCTAAAGTAAGTGAACTTGTCTTCCTTTGTTTCCAATGGTGAACTTCTTGGTTAATGCATCTGAGTTTCCTAACAGGGGATTCCAGTCTTCTCATCCTTCCTCTATTCCTAATCTGGAGTTTTCAAACCAGGAGTCCATCAAACTCCCAAGGATTCCTCTAAACAAAAAAATCACCATTTCTCCATTTCTGGCAGATCTTCCCCAAACTTATGAACTCATCACATATAACTCTACTGTTTTCTTTTCCTATTTTATTTTTTGTAGAGACAAGGTCTTGCTATGTTGCCTAGGCTGATCTTGAACACCTGGCATCAAGTGATCCTCTTGCCTCAACCTTCCAAAGTGTTGGAACTACAGGCATGAGCCACTGCACCTGGCACACTTCCTTTTTTGATTTCTTTATCTGGGAGTTTTGCCCCTATTGTATGAGTCTCATAAAAGCCAGTTTTAAAGACAGTTAATTTTATCCACTCATTTCCAAAAGGGAATCATCAATGGGCTGGGAAAATGAAGGATCCAATCCCAACCCATTCTCCTAGGGACTCATTCGCTGATCCACCGCAATCCCTCTTTCTTAGTGCCAGGACCAGCTGCTTAGAGTGGCCGTGGACACAGGCACCCAGCACAATCAGATCTCCGCTGGTTGTCTCAACCGCCTGGGGTAAGATGTGGCCCAAACAAGCAAATGGGGGACAGGGTTTCTTTGTGGGGTGATTAAAATATTCTCAAATTAGATAGTGACGACAGTTGCATATTTTATCTCAATAAAGCTGTTATTTAACAAAAGAGTGGCTAGAAGACTCTGGCAGAGAAGACAAGGATGTAGACACCACGGGGGGTCAGGGGTTGGAGGTGAACCCATAGCAGAGAGGGACATCTGCTGATTAATGGAGTGGAGCCCACTGGGGGCTGTGGCAGCCATAACCCTTGCTTCCCAACCACAGGTTAGAGAAAAGGGTCCTAAAAGCCTCAGCTGGGGACCTGGCCTCTGGGCCTCCAACCCAGGTGGAGCAGCTGGAGCTACAGGTGGGGCAGGAGACTGTGGTGTGCTCAGCACAGGTGGTGGGTAAGTCTCCTCTTCTGCAACAGCCCTGGTGCTCACCTCTCACCTTTCTCTTCAGGGTGGGCCAAAGGCAGAGACTTTCAGCCCCTGCAGCAAAAGGAGTCCCCAGAGATGTTCTGACTATCCCTTATCTCTGTACCAATGTCCTTGAACCTGGGGATGGGGTGGGCAGACAAGGAGCAAGGGCTAAGAGGGCACCAGTGACCATAGGGCACCTTCAGCCTCTTCTGTTTTCAAATGGTTCCTGCAGATGTTGAGAGTCCTGAATTCTGCCTGGGCCTGCAGACTCTGCTCTCTCTCAAGGTAAGGCACCCACACTCAGGGCCTGATCCAAAGCACTGGGGAAAAAGTAGTAGAAGGCACAAGTGTGGAAGCCTGGACCAGGTTCTGATGAGAGTGACTTAGAGATGGGCACTTCTCCCTTTGTTTGCTTCGAGATTCCTTACTTACCACCAAGTGAAAAATCAAGAGAACTGGGTCATCCCCCTCCAACAGGAGTCTAGGGAAATGGGGATGGGGGAAGAGCAAAAGGCAGGTGGAAGCTGTGGGAAGTGGGAGGGGGAACAAAAGAAGCAGGCTGAGAGGCAGGCGACAGGTGGAGATGACCTGGCATGACTGCTCTACACCCTACAGTGCTGCATTGACCTGGAGCACAGAGTGCTGCGGCTGAAAGCCCCGTTCTCAGAGCTGCCCTTCCTGCCTTTGTACCAAGAACCTGGCCAGTGACTGCTGTCTCAGTCAGTCCCCAGAGGGAAAGACCTTGCCTCAGGGGAAGAGGTGTGTGGGGAAAGGGGGCTCTTGGAGCCAGGTAGCTGGGGACTACAGTGTCTGCCCTTTGAATCACCACCCCGACCCCTGCTGTCCCATTTCCCGCAACCGGCCACATTCCTCTCTGCTTCTTGGCAGCTGTCCATCCTACTCCTCAGGAAGAGTTTTCACTAGAGGGGCCCCGATGCCAGGATTCTGATTCATTTCTTTCCCAAGAAAAGCGAAGCCAAATCAGGACCACAGATAGGAACCTAAGTAAAACAGGGTGCCTGCTTGGCCTGGGTCGAAGGCTCTGCTGACGGCTGTTCTTGTCCACCACCCAATCTCACTCCAAACACAACTCATTTTCCCACACCACCATGTCTCTCACCATAAATTATCTTCCACAACTAGACTGCCGTGCCTCACCAACCTGGGTCCCTGGACCTCCTGTAGTCTGCCTCTTGGATTCTGTACACATCCGCTCACAGTTGAGTGGGGGAAGAGACATTAAACAGAATTCAATACAACAAGGGGAGGGAGTTAGTGCAGGAATGTCCATCTCATAAGGCTCAGAGCTTTTATTAGTTACTTTTCTGGGGCTGCAAATGTCTGAAGCCAGTTATTGCCTGACTACCCCGTGCAAAACCTTAGAAATACTTCTGCTGTTAACGCTAAGTATTTATCCTCCATCTGCTTTTCGTACCCACCAAGCCCCTGAACTTTGGGTGTGTGTGTGGAAAAGCCTTGTAGAGAACTGCTTCTACAAGGTGGACAGGATAGTGAGGTTGTCAGCACTCAGACTTAACCTATTCAGTATTCTTTCTGATTTCCAGAACTATCCACCTCATTAGGCTTCTCCCTATCCCCATCTCTGGTCTCTTGAGCTTCAGCTTGCCTTTTTCTGGAATCAGTGGCTTTTTAACTCCCTGCCAGGCTTTGCCAAAGCAAAAAGACAGAGGTGTTTTGTTTTTTTTTTTAAGTTTGGGGTCTGTCAGGAGACAGAGGCTTTTTTGAATTCACTGTGAAGAGAAGAATCCAAACCTTAAGAAGCCTGACCCTTGAGAGTCTTTCTGACTGGTCTGAGTCTCTTAAATCATGGGTTAGGAGTAAAGAGGCTGGGCGCAATGGCTCACACCTATAATCCCAGCACTTTGGGAAGCTGAGGTGGGCAGATCATTTGAGGTCAGGAGTTTGAGACCAGCCTGGGTGATATGGCAAATCCCCATCTCTACTAAAAAATACAAAAATTAGCCAGGCGTGGTGGTGTGCACCTGTAATCCCAGCTACTTGGAAGGCTGAGGCACAAGAGTTGCTTGAACCTGGGAGATGGGTGTTGTAGTGAGCCAAGTTCGTGCCACTGCACTCCAGCCTGGGTGAGAGACCTTGTCTCCAAAAACAAACAAAAAGAAGGAGCAGAGAAAGACAGTGGTACAGCTAACCTGAATAATGGAACTGGGACCCTTGGACTGAAACAGTCTTGAGCCTAGGGTAGATTGAGTTACAGAAGAACCGGGATGCAAGGAGCTGCCCGTGACACCTGGCCTGACCTTTCTCAGCTCCCTGCCCTGTCCTCAGAAGGAAAGGAGAGGGGCTCACTTACCATGTCTACCACAGAACCTGGTCTCAAAATCCTAAAAGCTTCCCTCTCCCTCACTGCCTTGCTCCACAAGGTCCGCTTTCCTGGGTCTTGTCCTGTGCCTTTCCTTGTCTGGCTCCTGCTGCTTCTGTAACTACAGATCCCAGGCCCAGTGGCAAGCCCTCAGCTGCTTCTCTACCAGAATAAACTCTTGTTTCTCTATGTCGATGATCTTCTGTGGTCTTCCTTTCTGCCTATCAAGAGCTGAATGATAACTCTGCCCGTTGTCCCTTACAGAAAGGAAATGTAAATATGGGCCCTCACTCAGGCTGACTAGGGCCAATATAATTGAGAGCAATGGTTTTCAAGCTCCTCTGACCGCAGTTTACCACAGCAGGAATACAGTTTACACGGTACTCAGTATACACATGCACATATGACTGCAAGAAAACAGTACTTACCTACACTGTGAGCAATGCGCTCTGCTATTTTCTATTTTACTTTATTCTATTCTACCTATTTAAAAAATGCTGGCCATAATTCACCAAAGGACTGCATCCACAGTTTGAAAAACACCGATCTAGAGTATAGAGAATCAAGAACAGACAGCACATAAATGGCCCAAGATATAATTCTGATTGTGGTCTGGACCATAAACCTGCATCACATTTTAAATGTCTGTTGTCTTACAGACAATAAGGGGTTTTATGGGGGAATGGGTGGGTGGAAAAATGGGAGCAGGGCTTCTGAAGCTGACTAATACCTGAAGAATATGGCAATGTGAGAAAGCACTGCCCCAGATGCTTCGGTCAATGGAGGAAAATCATCTCAGGGCTGCTAGGAACATGGGTAAGACTAGACTGTAAAATGTGCTGAAAGATCCCTCAAAACAAAACAGTCTGCCAGTCCTTTAATAATTACTAATGTCGGCTGGGCATGGTGGCTCACGTCTGTATCCCAGCACTTTGGGAGGCTAAAGTGGGCGAATCACAAGGCCAGGAGTTTGAGACCAGCCTGAGCAACATGGTGAAACCCCATCTCTACTTAAATACAAAAATTAGCTGGGCATGGGGCCACACGCCTATAGTCCCAGCTACTCGGGAGGCTGAGGCAGGAGAATCACTTGAACCTGGGAGATGGAGGTTGTGGTGAGCCAAGAGCATGCCATTGCACTCTGGCCTGGGTGACAGAGCGAGACTCCATCTCAAAAAACAAAACAAAAACAAACAAACAAACAAACAATGACTAATGTCATCGTGCCATGAAAGTCGGAGCTTAAGATGGGGTGGAGCCCTTACCTCCACTGTTCCCATAGGCCTAAAACCTGGTTTCCTTATGGGTGTTGGGGCCACGCAAACAAGTCTGTTTTCTACACAGTTGAGAGTGGGGAGTGGGACATGTCTCAGATGATTTGAAATAAGGCCAGGGTCCTATGACCCTGCTGGTGTGATGAGCGACATCCATAAGGAACTGGGCAGAGAGTCAACTTGTCTCTTCTTTCACCAAAAAGACTGCAAGGTCTATAGTTTGTGGTCACCCTAGGGCTGATGCCATCTTTCATGCCCAGAGTCAAATCCTGCACTTCTGTAATGCATGTTCCCTATCCTGCCAATACCACAGATACCTTTAGGGGGTAGGGTGGGGGTTCAGAAGAATCCTTCACCAGCTATGAGGCAAGTACAGCTAGGTGGGATCCTGGAGGCTTGAGGGAGTGCACTGTGGTGGCTGGTCCGGATGGTAGAGCGTTTGGTGAAGCAGGGCACGAGCCACAGGGAGGTCGTCTGGATCTGAGAGCCAAGAAGGGATGGGTAAGAGGCTGTGGGTCTCCTGGGCACCCTGGCCACTGGCTTTCCTGGGACTCACCCACGCCCAGCTCCTGCAGCAGGCTGTGGTACTCCGGCTTGGTCTCCAGCAGTTTCATCAGATTGGTAGACTCCATCCGCTCCAGCTGCACCTCCCAGTACACATAGATCTTCTGGTTGAAAGTGACATATACAAGACAGGGGCTGTTGTGGCCCTCTTTGCAGGCGTACAAGCCTGGGAGATATGGGTAGGGAGACAAAGGTCAGGAAGTTTCAGTGTCAGGGGTGGGGGACAGACAGCGAGACACAGATCTCCGAGTCAGCACTTCCCATCCTCCCACTGATGTCAGTAAAAAACTTAAAGGCTCTCTTTCTTCTCTGTTAGGAACTCAGTAAAAAAGGTAAGACAGGAAAAGATCTGGCCCACTTCAGATATAGAAAAACCATAGTAACAAAACCCAGGCAGAACAGCATCCAAAAAGGTGCTATTTGTGATTTTCCCATCGTAGTGACATCCCTGGAGTGATGAGGGATGGCCTTGCTCACCCAAGGCGAGATGAGCAAAGCACAGTCAGAAAGTAAGGCTTCTCCTGGGTGCAATCCCTCCTTCCAAATGCATCCCCCAGACACCCGAAGAGCGAGTGCTGCCTCCCAAGGCACCTGATTTGGAACTAATGAAAATGCTCTAGGAGAACTTTCTCCACAAAGACCTGCATGCTCAGGTGGAAAAGAACTTCCGGATGTCTTCACACATCCCAGATAGATGACAGAAACTCATTCCATTCTTTGAAATATTCAGGGGTGGAGATGTTAGGGTCTGTTATTTTTTTCTTATTCAGAATTGTCAAGCTGGCAACATAGTACCCACCCCTCACCCCTAAACAAAAGAGGTGACGAACTCACTGGTTAACGAAGACTTACATTAGGGGATACGTCAGAAAGGGAACTGAGAGGCAGACACTTCCCTGGCATAGCTAACCCACTTATCTAACTTAAGTGTGGTTAGAAAGAGGCTGTGGGGGCGGAGTCACCTGCACAGAAGGCACGGATATTTTCATCCACTTGGAAGCGGACGACGGTGCGGTTGTGATCAATAATGTATGTCTGTCCATCCCACGCACATGCAACTACCTCCTCATGCCCGTTGCCCTGAAAAAGGCCAGAGACAAGGCACATAAAGGAGCTGTGGACTGGACTCTGGATGACAAACAGCGAGCTGGGGGGAATTTCACTCATGGGCTGGGCAGTAAAAGGGGCTGTCAAATGAGCTCATATGATGCTCAAGCCATCCAAGGAAGTATGCAATTTTATGCTGAGGAAACCTCAGCTTATAGGAATAGAGTCATTCACCCAAGGCCACTCAGCTAGGAGGCAGCAGAATCAGGATTCGAACTCTGGTCTGCCTCTTCTCCTAAACCAACAAGCATGCCTGATGGCAATATAAAGTGTAGCCCTTACCTGCTGATTCAGGGGCCACAGTGCTATTAAAAAGAGGTTCATATATGGACAAGAAAAACCTACAAAATATGTCTCTGGAGTTGGGACCAATAACCCACTTCCAGGCTCTTATAGGAACTTTTCTTTGGGGCTATTACTTCTGAAGTTATGGAAATGACAGACTTCCAGCAGCACAGTATAGCAATAAATACGGTAGAGTAAGAGGAAACAAACTCCCTTTAGATGGATTTAGACCTATCTAAAGAGACTTAAGGCCAGGCACAGTGGCTCATGTCTGTAATCCCAACACTTTGGGAGGCCAAGACAAAAGGATTGCTTGAGCCCAGGAATTCTAAACCATATATGGTAAGATCACATCTTTACAAAAAATTGAGGAAAATTAGCTAAGTATGGTGGTGCATGCCTGTAGTCCCAACTTCTTGGGAGGCTGAGGTGGCAGGATGGCTTGAGTCTGGGAGCCAAGATCGTGCCACTGCACTCCGGCCTAGGTGGCAGAGGGAAACCCTGTATCAAAAAGAGAGAGAGAGAGAGAGAGAGAGAGAGAGAGAGAGAGAGAGAGAGAGAGAGACTAAAGATAAAGGCTGAGAGTTCCCTGGGATGTGAGAATAGCCTGATTATTCCAAATCTCATCTCTCTATGTGGAAAACTCAAGAATGCTCTGCTCTGCCAGGTTTTCTACTCACGGTGACATCCAATTTCTCCAGGGCGAAGAGCTGGTGATCCACTTGCACTGACCATAGCAGCTTGTCTGCTTCCTCCATGAGCTTCAGTGTCCCTGCCGGGGGACAGGCAGGCTGAGTGTGGGTGGGAGAGGTCCCAAGCAGACCCCACAGGCACACAGCCCCCCACCCCATCTCAGCATTGCTCACCATCCAGGGTGCACAGGGCAAAGAGGCCAGAGCCACCACTCTCAGTGCTGTGGCCTGTGGGTAGGACAGAAGGACCAGAGGAGAAAACGTAAAGGGCAGGGCACAAGGTCAGAGCCTACAGGGAGGGGGTGGCCCATAGCAGCAGGGTAAGGACAGGGCTTGAAATGAGGGGAGGGCTATAGATCTCCACTCCTTCAGAACTAACGGCTGCCCCCAGCTCCCCTCTCACCTACAGCCCCCCATTTTCACCTTGTTTGATGTTGCCAATTAGGTGAGTGGAGACGTTCTTGTTGTGGATACGGCCAGATGTCTGGTGCAGCACCACATCTCGGGCAGCTGGGTTCTCCCTGCGAGCAGGATGGTAGAAGGACCAAGCAGGAGACCAAGTGAGCTGCATTCTCCAGCCCTTATCCCTGCAAGAGCTTCTGGGATTTGAGTCAGCTCTGAAACCTACCACTGACCCCATCTGGCCCATGTGGCAAACAGAAAAGACAGCGATGGGGCTGCCAGGTTGGAATCTCAGAACCTCTTTCCGGTGCTACAAGTTAGAGCTCAGGATTCCCTCGGTCCTAAAATAATCCTCCCCAGTGCGGCAAAGGTGCTTGGGCTGGGACCCAGATGAGGCAGCTCTGCCAACTGCAGACCCATTTTACTACCATGTGCCATCGGGGAGCCCATGCTGCTTCCATGTACCCCACACCATTCACACGCTTGTACCCCCTTACCTACTGCCATCCGTGGCCCCTTCAGAGGCAGGAGGGGACCCAGTGTCCTTTTTCCAGGTACACAGCAGAATTGCATAAGCACAGCCTGGCTGAGACACCATCAGTTCAGGAACACCCAGTGGCCCCAGAGTCACCGAGAGGCTGTCCACCTGCACCAGGGAATGGGATTAAAGGGAGATGGAGAGAGAAGTGGGACCCTGCAGAGAACAGAGGGGAGAACAGGGGTCCTGCAAACAGCCCTGAGGGCTTCAAGGGTAGGAGGAATGATTTTGAGTTTCCAGGTTTCCTGCCCAGCACTGCCCTCTCCACACAGACCACATGCTTTCCCCTGTTCATGTCCCAGCTGTGGTCTAGGTCCTGACTGGCCCACTCCACACTCACTGCACACTCCTCATTCTTTGCCCCACATGCCTTTCTCTTTGCCTGTCACTAGCAATCTCCCTAAGCCCCTGATTTGAAATGGTCTTTGGATCTCTCTTGACAAGGTGACTTTTCACTTCTCCCCACCCTGGCCTTGTCCCATGACTGTTCTCCCATTGCCTCCTCCAGGAAGCCTTCCTCCCAGCTCCCTGGGGCCTTGGTCCCCAGACTCAGCTTCTTACCTGACCTTCTAGCATCCATTTCTTGAGGGACACCAGCTGCCCTGTCAGATGTTCAGGGCCCTCACCTAGCTCCTCCCAGCGGAAAGCTCGCACCACACGGTCTGTGTAGCCCACCACCAGCTCACAACACCCATCTCCATCTGTGGGCATGAAAGACAAGATGGGTTTTGCAGTCTCACGAGCAGCCTCTGCTCCTCTGCTAACAGTGGCACTTCCTAGCCAGTGCGGATTCATGCCCCATCTGCCGGGCTGCTCACTTCACACTCGGTCTGCCCTGCCCCTGCCTGCGTTTGCAGCATCCTGCTTGTCCATTTGGTCCATCTGTTCTGCAGCTCCTATCCCCTCTCTGCCTTTATACTACTTCCCAAACATGCAATTCAAGTGTCCCAATTCAGCCCATGTATCTCCCACCACCTGCAAGCCCCCTATCTGTGTGGCTCCCTTGCTTACCACCTTCGTTTTTGTTTTTGTTTTTTTTAACCAAATGTTACCTTCTCAGCGAGGACTTCCCTACCAACCCCATTTAAAATTGCTACCTTGGCCAGGCATGGTGGCTCACACCTGTAATCCCAGCACTTTGGGAGGCTGAGGGAGGTGGACCATGAGGTCAGGAGTTCAAGACCAGCCTGGCCAACATGGTGAAACCCCATCTCTACTAAAGATACAAAAAAATTAGCCGGGTGTGGTAGTGTGCACCTGTAGTCCCAGCTACTGGGGAGACTGAGGTAGGAGAATCGCTTGAACCCAGGAGGTGGAGGTTGTAGTCAGTAGAGATCACACCACTGCACTCCAGCCCAGGCAACAGAGCGAGACTCCGTCTCAAAAAAACAAAACAAAATTGCTACCTCTACTTCGACACTCTAGCCCTTTTTGTGAATTATTTTCTCCATTGCACTTACTACCTTTTTTTTTTTTCTTTTTTTGAGATGGAGTCTCTATCACCAGGCTGGAGTGTAGTGGCACAATTTCAGCTCATTGCAACCTCCACCTCCCGGGTTCAAGCGATTCTCCTGCCTCTCAGGCTTTCAAGTAGTTGGGATTACAGACATGTGCCACCATGCTCAGCTAATTTTTATATTTTTAATGGAGACAGGGTATCACCATGTTGTCCAGGCTGGTCTCTTGACCTCAAGTGATCTGCCTGTCTCAGCCTCCCAAAGTTGGGACTACAGGCATGAGCCACGGCGCCCGGCTGCACTTTTTACCTTTTTTTTTTTTTTTTTTTTTTGAGGAGTCTCTTGCCTAGGCTAGAGTGCAGTGGCATGATCCTGGCTGACTACAACTTCTGTCTCCCAGGTTCATTCTCCTGCCTCAGCCTCCTGAGTAGCTGGGATAACAGGCGCCTGCCACCATGCCTGGCTAGTTTTTGTATTTTTAGCAGAGACAGGGTTTCACCATGTTGGGCAGGCTGGTCTCAAACTCCTGAACTCAAGTGATCTGCCTGCCTCGACCTTTCAAAGTGCTGAGATTACAGGCGTGAGCTACTGCATCCAGCCACGCACTTATTACCTTCAAATATAATACTTAATTACTTTACAAAATTTATAGTGTTTCTTTCTTTTCCTTCCTTTTTCTAATAGAGATAGGGTCCCACACTAGAGTCCAGTGGTGAGATCATAGCTCACTGCAGTCTCGAACTCCTGGCCTCAAGTGATCCTCCCACCTCAGCCTCCCAAAGTGTTGGTATTACAGGCAAGAGCCAGTACACCTGGCCTATATTGTTTCTTTTCTGTCTCTTCATAATAAGGTTCAGGAGTGCAGCAATTTTTGTCTATTTATTCACCGTGGCAATCCCAGTGCCTTGAATGATGCCTGGCTTGTGATGGAAGCTCAGCATATAACAAATGCATAAATGAATGTGGACTCTCTCTCTCGCCCCAATCCCTTGGGATCTGCTCTAGTATCCACTGCCTGCAGAGGCAGCCATGCCCACCGATGTCGCTGATCAGCATGACCTTGGTGTTGGCAGGGATGTGCTGCTTGAAGACTGGACGCTGCTCCTCTCCCATTGGTGGTGTCTCGTGGTGCCCAGAAGCATCCAACACCTTGGCAGGTGTCAGGTTAAACAAATGAAACCAGCCTTCAGCACTCACTGCCACCAACAGGTTCTAGGACAAACAAAGGTATAGTAGAAATAGACTGGGAAGGGAGTTTTGGAAACAAGCCTGATAATCAGACCATAGGGGTCAGAGCCTTCAACTGATTTCCACTGTGAGTAAGGCCAAGGTGAGCCTTTGGAGTCCTGCCGAAGTCCCAAGGTCCCCTATGGTTCTTACCTTTCCTTTATTACAAATGTCTCCAACCCCGACACAAGTCAGCTGCAAGAGAGAAAGGCAGGCTCAGGGAGACGCCAAAGGAGACCAGTACTCCCTGATCTCTGTGAAGCAAGAAGGAGTGGGTGGGTTTTCTCATCACCATCCTCCACTGAAAACTTGTGCCATATGACTTATGGTGACGGTCTTTATTAACTGAGTTCCTGTGCTACAGGTTTGGTTTACTCAGAGAGCAACATGAAGACCTGAGGTAGTTAAGACAATCTGGACTCAAAACACAAAAACACCCTGGCCCATGTATATGTTTGTGAGAACAGATGGGAGCATGTCTGGGGGCTGCCCTTTCTGAATCAAATTGGCTGCAAGGCAGTGGCTGGGCCCAGTAGCTGGGGAGTCAGGACACGTGGGTGAGCACCTGTGTCGGTGTTCCCGGAACAGAAGGGATCCCTTCCCCCCTCCAGGCCCAATGAAGTGAATACTGACCATTCCCTGGCAGGAACAGGTGAGCCATGGCCGACTGTCATCATTTTTATACACAGACACCTTCCCGCTGGTGTCTCCCACCACCAGTTCATTTAACTTCAAATGGAGAGAGAAGAAAGCATTAAGATGGGACTCTGTTGAACCACTTTGAGCTCTTCTCTACTTAGCCTAACCAAGGGAAATCACAAGACCTCAACTTGTACCTTCATCAACTTTATTAAAAGTCTGGCCAGATACAATGACTGACACTCGTAATCCCACTAATTTGGGCGGTGGAGGTGGGTGGATCACTCGAGGCCAAGAGTTAGAGACCAGGCTGGGCAACATGGCAAGACTCCATTTCTACAAAAACTTAAAAAGTTTGCCAGGTGAGGCCAGGTACAGTGACTCACGTCTATAATCTCAGCTCTTTGGGACATGGGGTGGGTGGATTGCCAGAACTCAGGAATTCAAGACCAGCCTGGCCAACGTGGTGAAACCTTGTCTCTAAAAAAAATATAAAAATTACCCAAGCGTGGTGGCACATGCCTGTAGTCCCAGCTACTCGGGGGGTGAGGCAGGAGAACTGCTTGAGCCTGGGAGGTGGAGGTTGCAGTGAGTGAGTCAGGATAGCACCACTGCACTCCAACCTGGGTGACAGAGTGAGACCCTGTCCCCCCCAAAAAAGAAAAAACAAATTAGCCAGGTGTGGTGATGCACACCTGTAGTCTCAGCTACTCAGGAGGCTAAGGAAGGAGGATCACTTGATTCCAGGAGCATGAAGCTGCAGTGAGCCATGATCATGCCACTGCATTCCAGCCTGGGCAACAGAACAAGATCCTGTCTCAAAAAACAAAACAAAACAATCTTTTGGGGCCAACATAACCATAGTTTCCCAGTTCTTTATTTCCATTTAGGGGTATGAATGTTAGGGATAGGCGAGGTTATAGGAATTGGGGCTACACACGATCTATGGCCCATCCCAGAAAAGTATGCCACCTGAACAGCTCTAGGCTCCACGTGCCCGACCTCAGCTCTTCCAATCTGCCCATTACATATGGGACATGTTGGCTGGTTTTCCTACCACTTTGGGAGGCCAATGCAGGTGGATTATGAGGTCAGGAGTTCAAGACCAGCCTGCCCAAGATGGTGAAACCTCGTCTCTACTAAAAATTACAAAAAAATTAGCCGAGTGTAGTGGCAGGCATCTGTAATCCCAGCTACTCGGGAGGCTGAGGCAGGAGAATCGCTTGAACCCAGGAGGCGAAGGTTGCAGGGAGCTGAGATCCTGCTACTGCAGCCCAGCTTAGGCAACAGAGCAAGACTCCATCTCAAAAAAAAAAAAAAGGACATGTTTTGAAAACAACCAAAAATGATGGAGTTTTGGAGAATCTAACTTCAGATCTTATATTTAATCAGGGGCCAAATAAAAAGACAATGTGAGCTCTTGGGGTCCTCTGTCCTCTAGCAAGGTTTTTGGATCTTGAGGTGTATGTGGGAACCACACAGGATGGTGGGGCCTGAGGGGGCAGAACCTGAAGGGGCTGCTCTCCACTGTGGGCTTCCAGTGCCCTCAAGTGGTGGCTAAGCTCTAGGGAAGGGAAGTCCCTGTATGGAGCGCTACCATTTGTATCTGGATAGCTGCCCTTTCCAGGGCTCACGTTGTTAAACCAAATGGCTTTAAACCCCACTTCTGCAAACTGCTTTATGATCTCCTCTTGGGGGTACAGCCAACATCCCCTTCCTGTCCCCAGAATACACTAATATACTCTCAAGAAATTTAGTTCTGGCCGGGCACATCACCTGAGGTCAGGAGCTCAAGACTAGTGGGGCCATCATGGCAAAACCCTGTCTCTACTAAAAATACAAAATTAGGCTGGCTATTGTGGCTCATGCCTGTAATCCCAGCACTTTGGGAGGCCAAGGCAGGCGGATCACAAGGTCAGGAGATCGAGACCAGCCTGACCAACGTGGTGAAACCTCATTTCTACTAAAAATACAAAAATTAGCCGGTGTGGTGGTGCATGCCTGTAATCCCAGCTACTTGGGAGGCTGAGGCAGGGGAATCACTTGAACCTGGGAGGCGGAGGTTGCAGTGAGCCAAGATTGTACCACTGCACTCTAGCCTGGTGACCGAGCAAGACTCTTTTTCAAACAAAAAAACAAAAACAAAAACAAAATTAGCTGGGTGCGCTGGCGCATGCCTGCAATTCCAGCTGCTCCGGAGGCTGAGGCAGGAGAATTGCTAGAACCTGGGAGGTGGAGGTTGTGGTGAGATGAGATTGTGCCATTGCACTCCAGCCTGGGTAGTAAGACTGAAACTCTGTCTCAAAAAAAAAAAAAAAAAATTTAGTTCTAAAGGCAACAGAGATAACCAGTAAACAGTAAGGAAAAGTTAGAAACAAATTGGAATTTATTGAATCTTTCATTTCTGGCTGAGCACGGTGTCACACGCCTGTAATCCCAGCACTTTGGGAGGCTGAGGCAGGAGAATTGCTTGAACCTGGGAGGCAGAGATTACAGTGAGCAGAGATTGCATCACTGCACTCCAACCTGGGCAACAAGAGCAAAACTCCATCTTAAAAAAAAAAAATTTTTTTTTCATTTATTTTTTAATTGTTATGTGAATTTCTGGTGAGAATATCAGATCACAGAAGCATAAAACTAGTTTTGTTTTGCTTTGTTTTTTACATCAAACCTTCTATTACTTGATGTTTCTTATGTCTGTTTTGTTTTGTTTTGTTTTTGAGACAGGGTCTCTGTTGCCCAAGCTGGAGTGCAGTAGTGTGATCATGGCTCACTGCAGCCTCAACTTCCTAGGCTCAAGTAATCCTCCTGAGTAGCCGGGACTACAGGTGGGCACCACCACACCTGGCTAATTTTTTTCTATTTTTTTGTAAAGACGGGGTCTCACTGTGTTGCTCAGGCTGGTCTTGAACTTCTAGGCTCAAATGACCCTTTTATCTCAGCCTCCCAAATTACTGGGATTATAGGTATGAGCCACTATGCCTGGCCTTGATGCTTCAATTGTGGCTGCCCCAAGGACTTTTGCAGATATCCAGGAGAGGGGCTGCAGAGCAGAGAGGTTCAGAGTGCCACTGTCTGGATTTGAATCTAGCTCTTTCTGCCTAAATTTTCTCACCTAGAAAATAAGGATGATGAGTATCTATGTCATAAAATGGTTGTGAGAATTGAGCTAATAGAGGAAAGCATTTAGACATGGTAACTGGCATATAGAGAGTGCTAATACCAGCTGTTTTTCAGCCTCTAGTTAAACTCCAAGGCTGGGGAATCATCTTTAATACAATTCATTCCTTTTTAAAAATAAAATACTTTTGGGCCAGGCGTAGTGGCTCATGCCTGTAATCCCAGCACTTTGGGAGGCCGAGGCAGGCAAATCATGAGGTCAGGAGTTCAAGACCAGCCTGACCAACATGGTGAAACCCCATCTCTACTAAAAATACAAAAATTAGCTGGGTGTTGTGGTGCACGCCTGTAATCCCAGCTACTGTGGAGTCGGTGGCATTTATCTTTGTACCCCCAACTTTACCTAAAAACTCAGGGGCTGGCTGGGCATTCTCTTTCATTCTGACTTTTATTCCTTAAAAAAATTTTTTTTTGTTATGTGTTCATTAAATAAATATTCAGGGCCAGCATAGTGGCTCATGCCTGTAATCCCAGCTGAGGATATGGGAGGCTGAGAGCAGATATTTACTTTGAGGCCACGCATTCAAGACCAATCTGGGTAACATGGCAAGATCCCATCTCTACAAAAAAACTAAAACATAAACAAACCAACATTGTTTGTGGGCCTACTACATACTATGGCATTCATTCGGATCAATGTTTTGTGGTTATTTTTTTTTTGAGACAGAATCTCACTCTGTTGCCCAGGCTGTAGTGCAGTGGCTCCATCTCACTGCAACCTCCATTTCTCAGATTCAGGCGATTCTTCTGCCTTGGCCTCCCTGGCAGCTGGGACTACAAGCATGTGCCACTATGCTCAGCTAATTCTTTCATATTTTTAGTGGAGATGGTTTCACCATGTTGGCCAGGCTGGTCTTGAACTTTTGACCTCAAATGATCCATCCACCTTGGTCTCTAAAAGTGCTGAGATTACAGGCATGAGCTACACACGCAGCCAAATGTATTTTTTTTTTTTTTCGAGACGGAGTCTCGCTCTGTCACCCAGGCTGGAGTGCAGTGGCGTGATCTTGGCCCACTGCAATCTCCACCTCCTGGGATCAAGCGATTCTCCTGCCTCAGCCTCCTGAGTGATCTCGGCTCACTGCAACCTCCACCTCCTGGGATCAAGCGATTCTCCTGCCTCAGCCTCCTGAGTAGTTGGGATTATAGGTGTGCACCACAACACAGGCTAATTTTTGTATTTTTAGTAGAGACGGGGTTTCGCCATGTTGGCCAGACTCGTCTTGAACTCCTGACCTCAGGTGATCCACCTGCTTCGGCCTCCCAAAGTGCTGGGATTACAAGCTTGAGCCACCATGCCCGGCCAGTGTCTACATTGTTCTAAGTGTTGAGAATATAACAGTCGAAAAAAACAGATTAAAACATTCCTATCCTTATGGAGTTTACCATAACGGAGCTTACAACTCACGTAGAAAAAATGGTAGTATTATCTAATATTGTAGAATTGAGTGTGTAATAGTGTAACTCATTTAGAAAAGCACAATTTCAAAAAAGCTGGTGCTATAAAGCTATGTAAAAAAGGGAATGCTTTTAAACAAAGAAGGCAATCAGATAAAATGGAAAATAATATATATCTGAAGCCTCTTTGTTAATTTACTATTTAAAATGTGGCCAGGTGAGGTTGCTTACACCTGTAATTCCAGCACTTTGGGACACTAAGGCCAGTGGACTGCTTGAAGCCAGAGGTTTGAGACCAGCCTGGTTAACACAGTGAGACTTCATCTCTACAAAACATTGAAAAAAATCAGCCAGACATGGTGGCATGCACCTGTAGTCCCAGCTACACAGGAAGCTGAGGCAGTAGATCAGTTGAGCCCAGGAGTTCAAGGCTTCAGTGAGCTATGATTGTACCACTGCACTCCAGCCTGGGCAACAGAGTGAGACCCTGTGTTTATAAAAAACAAAAAATTGGCCAGGAGCGGTGAATCATGCCTGTAATCCCAGCAGTCTGGGAGGCCAAGGCAGGTGGATCACCTGAGGTTGGGAGTTCAAGACCAGCCTGACCAACATGGAGAAACCCCATCTCTACTAAAAATACAAAATAAACCAGGCGTGGTGGTGTATGCAATCCCAGCTACTTGGGAGGCTGAGGCAAAAAAATCGCTTGAGCTTGGGAGGCGGAGGTTGCAATGAGCCAAGATCACACCATTGTACTCCAGCCTGGGCAGCAAGCGTGAAACTCTTGTCTTAAAAATAATAATAATCGCCTGTCATCCTAGCACTTTGGCAGGCCGAGGTGGGTGGATCACCTGAGGTCAGGAGTTCAAGACCAGCCTGGCCATCATGGTGAAACCCCATCTAAAAAAAAAAAATCATCATCATCATCATTTTTTAAAAATGCCTCCTCTGATTTTCTCATAAAATTAAACTGCTTGGCAGTTCATGAAGAAACATGAAAGCCCAGAAAACATAATACAAATTTATGAGAATAACTCTTTCCTCCCCAGAGGGGCTAGAGCCAAAAGATGCCTCATAAAATACCTTCTCCATCACAGTACTAGGGGACGGTGGGAAATAAAGATATTTTAGCCATTGTCTTGTGGGGGTGGGGAGCACAGGACAGTTAAGGAAGTGTGAAGCAGGGAGGCAGAATAGGAAGATAGGGCAGAGGGCAGAAGAGGGCAATACAGTGCTTTGCATCAGAAATATGAAATAGATAATAAATGGAAAGAAAAAGTCTGCAAAATAAAAAGAGCATCACACTATTCCCTTTAATGCTCCACTAGAGAATCCTCTACATATTTTAGTCAATGTATCTCATTACATTTTATTCTCCTGTGACTATCACTCAACTTGATTAAGAGCTACCTGAGGACTGGAACTCTCTCGTCCATTTATGAATTCCCAGATTGGTGCATAATGAGCAGTTCAATAAAGATTTGCAGAAAAACAGAATAAAACACTAACAACAACAATAACGCTAACACTGAAGTGAGCAATAAACTGTGTGATAGACAATTGTTTTACCTGCTTGACCTGTGGTAACTGATTTAAAAAACGAGAAGGGCCCGCCCCAGTGGCTCACGCCTGTAGTCCCAACACTTTTGGGAGGTCCAAGTGGGCAGAACATGAGGTCAGGAGTTTGAGACCAGCTTGGCCAACATGGTGAAACCCCATCTCTACTAAAAATGCAAAAATTAGCCAGGCATGGTGGCAGGTGCCTGTAATCCCAGCTGCTCGGGAGGCTGAGGCAGGAGAAACGCTTGAGCCCGGGGGGTGGAGGTTGCAGTGAGCTGAGGCCAACCCACTGCACTCTAGCCTGGGTGACAGACCAAGACTCAGTCTCAAAAAAAAAAAAAAAAAAGAGAGAGCAAGAGAAGAATGACTGCTGAGGAAAGGAGGGAGATGGAGAGTGCTTCTGTAATTAAACAAAGATGTAGCACAAGTAACCAGATTCTTGCATCTACTATGGAGCAGGCACGGAAGAAACTGGACCTTATTAACACCGGGTTGTGCGGGTGATTGTTGCTCCCGCCATAGAGCGAGACAGGGAAATATCCCAGTCTATTCCAGCAGAGTGCTCCAAGTGTAACAGCAGCACACATGAGTTTAACGCCTAAGTTAAGCACAGATAGTCTTTAATTCTGTGAGGGTAGGAGGAGGCTCAGAGAAGTCTTTGGAGGGGCGGAGTCACAGGCAGAACGGCATTATTATTTCCACTCTACGACTTTGAACGGTATGTGATTTTTTTTTTTTTTTCAAACGGAGTCTGTCTCTGTTGCCCAGGCTGGAGTGCAGTGGGAGTGATCTTGGCTCACTGCAAACTCCGCCTCCCAGGTTCAAGCGATTCTCGTGCCTCAGCTCCCAAGTAGCAGGGATTTGACACCCGGCTAATTTTGTATTTTTAGTAGAGACGGGGGTTTCACCATGTTGGCCAAGATGGTCTCGAACTCCTGGTCTCAGGTGATCCGCCCGCCTTGGCTTCTCAAAGTGCTGGGATTACAGGCGTGAGCCACCACGCCCGGCCAAGGTAAGTGATTTGAGAGGTGACGCCACTAAAAGAGGCTTAACTCAGAAGCAGTGATCCAGAAAACTTAGCCACCAGTTTATCAGTCTCCTCCAGTGAACACGTTACTGAATCAGGCCGAGGGATCAAACTATGTATCCCAGGGGCCGGACGCGGTGGCTCACGCCTGTGATCCCAGCACTTTGGGAGGCCGAGGCTGGCGGATTACCTGAGGTTGGGAGTTCGAGACCAGCCCGATCAATATGGCAAAACCCCCGTCTCTACTAAAAGTACAAAAATCAGCCGGGCGTGGTGGCGGGCGCCTGTAATCCCAGCTACTCAGGAGGCTGAGGCAGGAGAATCGCTTGAACCCAGGCGGTGGTGGTGGCAGTGAGCCAAGATCGCGCCACTGCACTCCCAGTCTGGATGACAGAGCAAGACTCTTGTCTCAAAAAAACAAAACAAAAAAACCAGGAACAAAACCAACCAAGGAAACAAGCTATCAATAAAGTTTTTCTCTTTAGAGCTCCATACTAGCCCCAGCGCGCATGCTCAAGTTCACGTGGCACGCTCGTGCGGCCTCTTCCACTTCCCTTGCCGGGTCCCTGCCAGATCCAGGATGTCCCTTGCAGTGCGCATGCACTTACCGTATCGTTATCAACGTCTCCAAGGCAGATTGCGTGCGGGAAAAGGCTCCCGCTGAACTCCAGGGCCACGCGCTGCACGTAGCTAACTGACCTCATGGCACTTCCAAGAGCAGAGGGAGCGGGAAGCCCCAGTAAATATTCCCTGAACCCCCTTTGCAACAGCCGCCAGAGCGGAAGGCCACCTAAGGCAGAAAGTTACGTCACTGCCTGAACCTCCAATCTCTGTCTTCCTCCGGGTCTTCCGGACTTGGAGGCGGGCTTACGGCCTCTGAATGAGTGACAGGCCCACTGGCCACTCCTTTTCTCCACAGGGCTGCAGTCCATGGGTAAACCAACCCTGACATGGCCGATCTGTTCCCTTGGCAACAGGGCTACCTAGGGCTTGACCTAATAACCTTGACCCTTTTTCTTTGTTTCCCTGGCAATGAGGATTCCTAGCCATCAGATCATTCCTGAGAATCTTACTAATCTTCGTAATAACTGATAACTGCATAGTTTCA
Organism: Cheracebus regulus; assembly: GCA_963574635.1. NCBI lineage: Eukaryota > Metazoa > Chordata > Mammalia > Primates > Pitheciidae > Cheracebus > Cheracebus regulus. The sequence goes on along the minus strand of CAUYQU010066265.1, from coordinate 18,745 downwards.
GTGTTTTTAAAAAACTACTACCCATTAGGAGTGAAAACAATGTAGTGAGTTGCAATCAGCATATAAAAATTAAATACAATAGAATATTCCAAGTGACTCCCAAATAGTAAGTATAGTTTTTGTGAAACCCCTGTTTCAATTATAGATACTTATATGTGTATACTGGCTTATAATGTAAAAACAAATTTTATTATTATTTTTACAATGTATGTGCTTTCTGGTCACTAGTTTAAAAGCCACCTGCTGCAAAGCACATTTCATGTATTTCACGTAATTAGTTCAGCCACTATGTCAGCTTTTTTTTTTTTTTTTTGGTAAAGGAAAACAGGTTCAGCAAGATGAAGTAAAATGGCAGAAGGGTTGTGGGCAGGGTACGTGCTCAAACCAGAATTGTTTGTTCCCAAACCCCAGGGCCTTTCCATTATTTACTACCATAGTTCCTAGGAAAGTATTCAGGCTGGAAGTGAAGGTTGCCTGGATTCTGGATCTGCTCTGTTTTGTGGCTGCCCCCAGCACAAAGCTCTTGCATCTCGCCCTCAGTGGCCTTACTCTTGTAGCACAGATGGAACAATCACTCTCATGGTTGGCTTCTTGGGATACTTTCTTTCCATGTTGAATCCAGTCCTGCCTTTCTTTGGGGTGCCTCATCAATCAGGGCAATATGAGTATTATTTATGAAATTGTACAGGTGTTCAATACATTTTTAGATTTAGATCTATAAACCCAGGCTGATCACGCTTGATGTTTCAAAAAAATAGTGATATCTACCTTATCTGGGATTTTGGACCAGGGGCTGTTCCTTTTTCTTTTTTGTTTTTTGAGAGTCCTGCTCTGTCGCCCAGGCTGGAGTACAGTGGTGCTATCTGGGCTCACTGCAACCTCCACCTCCCAGGCTCAAGAGATTCTCGTGCCTCACCCACCTGAGTAGGTGGGATTACAGGTGTGAGCCACCATGCCCAGCCTGTTCCTACTTTCTATGTCTGTACATAGTGGGAGGAGGCTGGAGGGTAGGACCTTTTATTCTGGGGAAGGTGGTGGCAGATTTTTTCCTAGACATCCCAATGGATCAGACAGCCAGATAAGGTAAGAAAGAACATCAGATTGGAACAGTAAACTGGAGGAAGTCTAGATAAATACTGGAGACTGCAGATATATTCTGAGGCTGAACTCTGTTACAAGCTCATATTTATGGGCGAGTACCGTGGGGATGGCCAGGTCCATTAAAAGGCACTGGGTCTGGCTGGGCTCAGTGGCTCACACCAGTAATCTCAGCACTTTGGGAGGCCAAGGCAAGTGGATCATGAGGTGAGGGGATTGAGACCATCCTGGCCAACATGGAGAAACCCCATCTCTACTAAAAATACAAAAAAAAATAGCTGTGTGTGGTGACTTGTGCCTGTAATCCCAGCTACTCGGGAGGCTGAGGCACAAGAATGCTTGAACATAGGAGGCAGAGTGAGCTGAGATCGCACCACTGAGCTCTAGTATGGCAACAGAGCAAGACTTAATCGCACGAAAAAAAAAAAAAGGGACCAGGTCCGACAGGTATTCTTAGGTTTCTGATACCTTGAATAAATTTTCTTATCTACAAAGCAGTTGCATGCTCCCTCATCTTGTGTTCTACCCCATCTCTATTCTCTCATCCTAATTCAAACCCTAAGCTTCATATTAGGTTTTAAGGGGTGGGAAAACCAAAACCAATATCAAAATGTTCACCTCTAGGGTGGCTGTGGAGGCTCATGCCCATAATTCCAGCACTTTTGGAGGCTGAGACGGGCAGATCTCTTGAGCTCAGGAGTTCAAGACCAGCCTGGACAATATGGCGAAACCATGACTCCATCAAAAATACAAAAATTAGCTGGGCATGGTGGTGCACGCCTGTGATCTCAGCTACTCAGGAGGCTGAGGCGGGAAGATCTCCTGAGCCCAGGAGGCAGAGGTTGCGGTGAGCCAAGACGGTGCCACTGCACTCCAGATTGGGTGACAGACTTGGTCTCAAAAGAAAAAAAAAAGAAAAGAAATGTTTACTTCTAAAGTTAACTGGGTTTTTAAACTTTTTTTATTTTTTTTATTTTTATTTTTTTTAGATGGAGTTTAGCTCTTGTTGCCCAGGCTGGAGTGCAGTGGTGCGATCTCAGTTCACTGCAACCTCCGCCTCCCAGGTAAAAGTGATTCTCTTGCCTCAGCCTCCCATGTAGCTGGGACTACAGGTGGGTGCCACAATGCCCAGCTAATTTATATATATTTTTTAGTAGAGATGGGGTTTCATCATGTTGGACAGGATGGTCTTGATCTTTTGACCTTGTGATCTGCCCGCCTTGGCCTCCCAAAGTGCTGGGATTACAGGTGTGAGCCACCATGCCCAGCCCTGTTAAGTGGTTTTAAAAGAAATATATTACTAAATAACTCAGAACAAAGGATGAAATGACCTAGCTTCTGTCATCAAGTGCCTTGGCCTAACCAGTTATCTAAGATCAGCCCCTGACCCAGCACTCCCCAACAGCCTTAGTTTTATCTTCCTCATCATTTGGGTATCTTGGTCTGGATCTTTCTGTGACAGGGGGTGTCTGTTTTTAATTGTAGAGTATGTTTGCCATGAAAATCATGTAATTATGATTACAACTATACCATGCTTTTTGGCTTTTGTCAAGAGAGCCAGATAAAGTTAGAAAGAGAGGAAAGATAGATATCCAAGAAATAGAGATAAGTAAGTCCTTCCATGCCTGTGCCTCTCCTCACCTTGCATCAGTTACTTTAAGTGCAGTGAGTGTTTCGTATGACTAGACATTGCAGAACCATATGGACAGATCCCTGGCTCCACAAAGAGCACTCCCGTTTTTGGCCCCTTTCTAGTTGGATGGTTGGCTAGGAATCTTTGGGCACCATCTAAATTCCATCTTGTCTAAGCGAAGCACAGCTGGTTTTTGTCTTACTTCCCAGAACTGTCTAGTTGGGTTATCTTCCTCATGAGGTGACATGGATACAGTTGTGTGGGTGGCATATTCTTTACAAACAATAGAAATCTCCATAGGAGGGGATGAGGGGATTAAGTGGGAAGCATTTCTAGGAAGATTTTGTCCACTTCATCCTCCAACAGTAGACAGAGTGGTCTTATCCAAGTTCTGTTTGCCCAGGGTGCCCAGGTAAGCGACATTTCAAAACATGAGGCCCAGAGCCTCACCACCCTGGGAGCAGGGCCCAGGGCTTCTTAATGGGCTCAGTTTGGCTTATATCGCCTCCTTCCCCTCCCCTCATTCATGGTACACCTTAGCATATTAAAATGTTGGAAAAGTTATGTTTCTTGACCTAGAAACTGGGCATAGTGCGGGGCAGCTCTGCGCTGAGTGAAATGCTGTTATTCAAAGCTCCACTTAGTCTCACTCCCTTACTCGCGTTTGGCCCTATTAAAAAGCACCACCAACTCTGGGAAGCTTTGATTCTAAAACTAACTCCTCAGGGTGGTCTGCTCAAGACTACTGATGGATAAGTTCACTGTCACTCTGTCACTTAAACATCAGGAAACAGGCTTAAAACACAAAGAATGAGGAAGACGTTTTGGAACTAGGTAACACTGTAAAGACTAAATGCCACCAAACGGTTGAATTTAACATGGTTAACTTCATTTCACCTAAAAATGTGAATTTCACTTAAAAAAATACAAATCATTTTATGTCTGAGGCACTTCTAAGAGTGAAACAGAAGACTGAAGATCCTATGGAATATGCATGTCTTGTGGGTAGATAGGATATGGCTGATCCTTTCTTCTAGCCAAAGGACCCTAGACATTCACAAAGGCATTGCTTTTTCTTGATCATCACTGAGACCATTCACTCTTACTTTGCCTCTCAAACTGGTGTAGTGTGGCTGGCCGCAGTGGCTCATGCCTGTAATCCCAGCACTTTGTGAGGCTGAGGCAGGTAGATCTCCTGAGTTCAGGAGTTCAAGACCAGCCTGATCCATATGGTGAAACCCCATCTCTACTAAAAATACAAAAATTAGATTGTGCCATTGCACTCCATCCTGAGTGACAAAAACTATACGCTGTCAAAAAAAAAAAATTTAGCTGGGCATGGTGCCATGTGCCTGTAGTCCCAGCTACTCTGGAGGCTGAGTTGGAAGGATCTCTTGAGCCCAGGGAGTTGAAGCTGTTGTGAGCTGTGATTGCACCACTGCACTGAGCCTGGGCAAGAGGGAGACCCGTTTTAAAAAAAAAAAAAAAAAAGAAAAAATAGGCCAGGCACAGTGACTCACGCCTGTAATCCCAGCATTTTGGGAGACTGAGGCGAGTGGATCACTGGAGGTCAGGAGTTCAAGACCAGCCTGATCAATATGGTGAAACACTGTCTCTACTAAAAATGCAAAAATGAGCCAGTTGTGGTGGTGTATGCCTGTAGTCCCAGAGACTGAGGATGAGACAGAATTGCTTGAACTAGGGATATGGAAGTTGCAGCAAGCTGAGATTGCGTCACTGCACACCAGCCTAGGTGACAGAGCGAGACTGTCTCCAAAAGCAAAAAAAAAAAAAAAAAAAAAAAAAGAAAGAAAAAAGAAAATTAAATTTTAAAGAATTGGTATAGTGTCATTCAGTACAGGATAAATTAGTGTTTTTATGATTCCCAGATTTTCTAACTGGGGATAATGCATCCATATTATCTGAGGTTGGCAAACAACTGGGGAACTGTAGCCATAAGGCAGCAATAATGAATTCCAGAGAGAGAACCAATTTTCCTTACTTACAATGTCTACACTCTTACATTGGTTTTATTCAGCATTGCCCTTAGTCCACCGTCATTTCAGCTTGAGTTATAAGGTTCTGAGTTGTTATGCATTTGGAAAGGGAAAATTATTCACTGAGGCATAACAGGAATAATGCATGAAAGGCTCTGGTTTCTTTTTTTTTTTTGAGACAGTCTCACTCTGTCACCCAGGCTGGAGTGCAGTGGCATGATCTCAGCTCACTGCAGCCTCTGCCTCCCGGGTTCGAGCAATTCTCCTTCCTCAGCCTCCCAAGTAGATAGGATTACAGCTGCCCACCACGCCTGGCTAATTTTTGTATTTTTAGTAAAGATGGAGTTTCACCATGTTGGCCAGGTTGGTCTCGAACTCCTGACCTTGTGATCCGCCAGCCTCAGCCTCCCAAAGTGCTCGATTACAAGTGTGAGCCACTGTGCCTGGCCGGGTTGTTTTTTTTTCAGTAACATTTTCTAAAAAGATAATTTACTAGTCCTTTATAAAGTGTCTTTCACATATTTTTTCTCCAATTGAAATGGAATAGTTCTCCATTCACCCTCAGGGTAGCGTAGCTGGTATAGAGTGAGGGCAAGTGTCAAAGTGCACTTTGCCGAGCCTTGTAGGTTTTTGTGAGCCATGACAAAGATTCTGGTCTTCAGCCTAAATGGGATGGGAAACCATTGAAAGTGATTTAAGTACTCAGAGGGACATGATTTGGATACAGTGCAGAGTGAACTGCAGATGGGGCAGGAGGGAATCCAAGACAGGAGCCTTTTGCAGGACAGCGTGGTGATGAGGGAGCGGTACTAGAACCTGGAGGAAGTAGAAATACTTAGGAGATAAAATTCACAGAACTCTATGTTAGAACCAGCACTAGGACAAGATAATTTTTAGTTTTTTTCTAGAGACCACTTGCAAAGCTTAACAGCTCACAGTACCGCTTGCTACTAGCTTTTCTTTATTCAGGCACATTCTCTGCATATAGAAAGATTTTAAATGTTGGTAGGAAGGGACAACTGACTGGGGAATGAACTTGAAGCACTGACCCAGGGCATACTTGAGTATGTGGCTGGGATTATTTTTAGGCTTAAAGGCTTGTAGGCATTTTAACAAAACATCCTCACTCGACAGTTTTAATGTTACATAAACCAAGACTTCTCTCTAAATGTTCCAGTTAAATGCAGTTTTACATGCTTGGAATCCTACAGGATGCAGAGCTGCAAGAAACCTTAGGAATGCTTTCAAGTTGTGCAGATGAGGAAAGAGGCTCAAGACTTGCCCACAGCCACATGAACTTCATGGCAGCATCTGGATTAGTTCAGAGACCTCACCTTTCAGGCATACCTTTCCATTTGGGCCTTGGATTTCTTATCTGTAAATGGGATTATTAGGGTTATACCTCCTTTGTAGGATGGCTGCAAGGACTAAGTTTAACTCATGTGATGCTGTCAGTACAAGTGCTAGGCTTACTTCATAAATGCTTAATGAGTTAGTGATTATTGTTGGCTGCAGGGTTAAGAACCTATCACTTCTGAAATACCAAGAGAATCCAGACCCAAACCACAAATACAGGGCTGTGACATGAGGTAAGCCCAGTAAGAGAGCAGTTACATTGGGACTTTTTTTTTAGAGCCAGGGTCTTGCTCTCTTGCCCATGCTGACATGCAGTGGCACAGTCACAGCTCTCTGCATCCTTGGTGCCTTGGGCTCAAGGATACTCACTCTGGAAGACTTGCGCACCCCAATTTTAGTCCTAGCTTCAGCATCAGCTATGCTGCATGGCTTGGTGAAAAATTTTTACACAGAAATTAATCTTCCACCATTATAGATACATTTCTTCTGGAAGGAACTATACAGGCATGTGGGTAAGCAGACAGCCACATCACTGTTGGGAAAGGACTGGAGAGCTTGCAGTAGGAGAGGAGAGGGGTGAGGGCAGACATGGGCTGTGGTCTGGAGCCAGGATCATCTGGAGGCAGCTTAGCGTGACTGGCTTGCACTGCCTGGCTTCTCTTAGGGCCCCACCATGCCATTCAAGTTAAGGGTAAAAGCATACTTAGAAAAACAGCACAAGCCTTTTCCTGTTGGGCTGAGAAGGAAGCTGGGCATATCCACTGTTCTTTACTCTTAACCTTAATCATGTAAAAGGTATCTGACAGGAGGAGGTTAGTGACACCAGGAGTTTTACCTTGTTAAGAAACCAAAATGCTTAAAGATACTTCTGCCAGACCAGAGGTAGGCAGAAGACCAATGTGAACTTCAAAACGGACATGCATGTGACCCAGTCTCCTAGATGTTTAGACTTTCCTCTTCCTAAGTGGCAGGGAAGAAAACCAGAGGCACTAAAAACTATCAGGTTGCTGGAGGGAGGGAGTGCTGAGAACCTAGGGTGCGGGTATGGGCCTAAGTCTCACTGCAGCCTGTGCAGTGCTCAGGAAGCCCTGCATGGTAGGCCTGCTTCCTGCCCAACTGTGGCATCATTATATGAGGTACTGCACTTATTTAAGCTGAACTGGGACCAGGTGGGTGACCCCTTAATTTTGCCACTACCCATTATGTACCCACTCCTCCAAGACTGAACAGAAAGGGTTGCCTGACACCCAGGTTTTATTGTTTCCACTTTATTGCTCAAGCACGGAACTTGAGGCAAGCCTGGACCTTCAGCAACGTGCAGAGAAGAGGCTGAGGGGATTTCAGGACACGACCTGGCTGAGAGGGGAAATTGACGGGAAACACCAGAATGGGGGCCGGGGGTGGTCACCATGACACCAGAAGACATCATCAGCCACACCGTCAGGGTGAGGAAGGGAACAGAGAGAAGAAATGGGCACAGCAGTGGTTTTTCCCATGTCCCTAGCACCCACATGGAGGCCACATTTGGAAATGGACTGGGAGAGGGAAAGGATGAGGAAAACGGCTGCCCAGGAGTCTCCCTCTCCACCCTGGGTTCATATCAGACCCCATCCCTACCACTTGCTTCTTCTACCCTTGGAAAATGGACCTAACAGAGGGAGCAAAATAAATTAACATTCTGATGAATATGTATGGATGGACATACGTTCATGTGCAATGGGGGAAGGGAAGAGGGGGTGACACCTCCTGAAATGATTCCCCACCTCAATCCCCCAGCCTACTTCTTCCCCACCTCCAAAGCCATGATCCAACCAGATAGAAAAATAAAGGTCTAATTCACTCAAAATTCTTCAGTTTTTACAAAACTAACAGGGTGGAGTGGGGAGACTGAGAGGGCAGGCAGCCGCAGGAGTAGAGCTGGTGGAGGGGGCTATGCTTCTGTCTCCACCTGAGACTGGCTCCCTGCCATGTTGCTCTTCTGCTCCTCCTTCATCTCTGTGTCAGTGGGATGGTCTCCTGAGGAAGCCTCTGCCTTGGCCTGCAACGAAGAGGAACAGCAAAGAGTCTGACTTCCCAAGTGAAAAAATACACACTTAATTTCTAGCAGAATTACACAGACACACCAATTCTCCTGCAATCTGCCCTAAAAATATACCTGTATAAGCCAGGCGTGGTGGCTCACACCTGTAATCCCAACACTTTGGGAGGCTGAGGTGGACAGATTACTTGAGCCCAGAAGTTTGAGACCAGCCTGGACAACATGGTGAAACCTCATCTCAACAAAAATTACAAAAATTAGCTGGGCATGGTGGTGTGCACCTGTAGTTCCAGCTACTTGGGAGGCTGAGGCAAGGGGATCACTTGAGCCAGGGAGCCAGAGGTTGCAGTAAGCTGACTGTGCCACTGCACTCCAGCCTGGGTGACAGGGCGAGAGACACTGTCTCAAAAAAACACAAAACACTTGTATATGTACAAATTATGAACTCACAAGGTCATTCACTACAGTGCTGTTTAGAACAGCACTGTCCCATGTGGTAGCCACTACTGTAAGTGGTTGTTCAAACTCATGTGTTTTTAGTGCAAAATATATATTAGATATTGAAGACAGTCTGAAAAATATATAAATGCAACTAAAACTTAATTCTATCTGTTTTTTCACCTTTTTAACATGGTTACCAGAAAATTTTCAACTACATGTGGTTGATACTGTGTTTCTACTGTACACTGCTTGTTTAGAACACTGTTTGACTGTCCGGGTGGCTGGGTATGATGGCTTACGCCTGTAATCCCAGCATTTTGGGAGGCCGAGGTGGGCAGATCACGAGGTCAAGAGATCAAGAGGTCAAGCAATCGAGACCATCCTGGCCAACATGGTGAAACCCCGTCTCTACTAAAAATATAAAAAACATTAGCTGGGCGTGGTGGTGTGTGCCTGTAGTCCCAGCTACTTGGGAGGCTGAGGCAGGAGAATCGCTTGAAACCGGAAAACGGAAGTTGTAGTGAGCTGGGATCCCACCACTGCACTCCAGCCTGGCGATGGAGACTGTATCTCAAACAAACAAAAGACTGCCCGGGCATGGTGGTTCACACCTGTAATCCTACCACTTTGGGAGGCAGGGCTGGGCAGATCACTAAAGTCAGGAGTTTGAGACCAGCCTTGTCAACATGGTGAAACCTCTTCTCTACTAAAAATACAAAAATTAGCTGGGTGTGGTGGCACGTGCCTGTAATCCCAGCTACTCAGGAGGCTGAGGCAGGAGAATTGCTTGAACTCAAGAGGAGGAGGCAGAGTTTGCAGTGGGCTGAGATCGTGCCACTGCATTCCAGCCTGGGTGACAGAGCAAAAGTCTGTCTCAGGAAGAAAAAAAAAAAAAAAAAAAAGAACACTGGAAGACTAAATGGGGACTGATTAAATAAGATATCTCATATCTATACAATGGAATACAACGTAAGCCTAAGAATATGAAAGCTCTTTAAATACTGATGTAAAATAAGCTTCTAGATATTATTTTATTTTTATTTTTATTTTTAAAGATGGGGTTTCACCATATTGGTCAGGCTGGTCTCAAACTCCTAACCTCAGGTGATCCGCCCGCCTCAGCCTCCCAAAGTGCTGGGATTACAGGCATGAGCCACCATGCCCAGCACTTCCAGATATTATTCTGAGAAAAAAGCACAGCATGCCAAATCATAGGTAGAGCATGTTGCCTCTTGTTAGGGGAAAGGGAGAAAGCAACATGATTATCTGCCTGTGTATTAAGCAATACATTGGAACCATATAAGAACCAGAAGGGTCAGTGGCTTCTGGTTGGGGAGGCAGACTTTTTACTGTATATTCTTTGGTACAGTTTTAATTTAACTATGTAAATGTATTATCTATTTAAACACACACAAAAAGCATCTAGCTCTTTTTTTCTTTTGAGACAGGGTCTCGTTTTGTCACTCAGGCTGGAATGCAGTGGTGCCATCGTAAGTCACCAAGGTCTCTACCTGCTGGTTTCAAGTAATCCTCCCACTTTGGCCCCACAAAGTGCTGGGATTGCAGGTCTGAGCCACTGCGCCTGGCCCACAGGAAAACATAAATCGGGAAGTACACTCAGAGCAAACCACCCACCTTCTGGGGCTTGTGGGTAGGTTTCCAGCACTGATCATAGAACACTGGCCCCAACAGCAGGGAACACATGCTCCTTAATGCTCCAGGGAAAAGGGCAACTTCTGGTTTCTGGGATTGGCATAGACAATGAAAGGCACAAAGAGCCCAAAGTAGCCAGGTTAAGTGGAGGGATGCTGCCCCAACTGTCTCCTACCCCAATCCTCACCTTGCTCTCCTCCTCAGCCAGCCTTTCAAACATGTTGGCATAGAGCTTCTTCTCCCGGGCAAGCTGCTGGCGGATCCGCTGTTGGCACATAGCCAACTGGGCCTTGGCGGCTTTGTTGTTGGGGTAGAGCTGCAGGACCTTCTGGAAGTCAGCCCGTGCCAGGTCAAAGTCATTCACGGCCAGGTGGGCCTCTCCCCGGCGGAAGAGGCCCTTCTCATTGTTGCTGTCCAGTTCTAGGGCCTAGAGGATGCAGAGAGGAAGCAACAACATAGGAGCTCAGAGGTTGTAGCTCATCTGGCCAAAGCTGGGTTCCAAAGGTACCCCTCAGCAGGATAAGGAGGAGTGCAAATGGCTGGCTCCACCCCAGGAAGAACAAGGCCTGGGGCATTAAATGGAACAATACAAGGTCTAGGAAGGAACCTCATTTAATCCAACAGGCAGAGAGGGAGAACAGCAGGTCTTTGGATGAAATAAAAAGATTTCAGACATTAACATTTACTTTAGAATAAAGTAAGTAGATTAAGAAGAGAGGCTAAGAACAAAGGTAGGAGAAAAGAACCACCCTTATGTGGTTCTTCCCATTCCATGTGTTCTCCTACTTCTGTGCCAATTGCTTCCCACCACTAACGCTAACTAACATCTGTGCCTTTGGCCTGAAATCTCTGAGGTCCTACTGAATCCACCCCACTATCCCTGCCCTAGTCACCAAGGGGAAGTTTCAGACATGCGGGCAGCTCACCCAACCCTGCATGTGAATGCTGCCTCTGAGGGGCCCTCACCTTGTTACAGCTTCCAATGGCAGCAGAGAAGGCCTGTAGTTTCAGATGACACATGGCCAGATTGAGGTGAGAGGCCAGTCGAAGGGCCTGTACCTTCTGTGCTTCCTCACTGGAAAAACTAGACTCATACTCCAGCCAGGACACAATCTTCTTATACTGTAGTAAAGCTTGCTTGTATTTGCCTTCCTAGAATGGGAGAGAGGCTCAGGCACCTGGCACAGGTTCGGTGATACCAGGCTGTTATACCCTGTAGACATCAGTGACACATGGCCACAAGAGGTTCCTGCCCTGACCCCTCCCGCTGGCAAGGCCAACAAGCTCAGATATACTAGGTGAAGAAGGCAGGTGCCAACCTGTCCACTTCTTGGCAGAAAATGATCTTAGTCTCCAAGGGAGGAGTGGGCTCAGAGCAACTCTCCCTGGGAGTGTCCTTAGAACAGTGACTGTTGGCTCACCTTGAAGTACACAGTGCCCCGCTCTTTCACTATGGTGCTCTGTTCAAGTTTCTCTTCTGAATTCATTTCCCAAGACTCCTTGGCCTGCCACACCCCAGAGAAGAAACAAAGTTGTCAGTTACCCCAGAGTCACCTAGAAGGTAGAACTTGACTTCAGATGGGAAGACCTTAAGCAAACCTACCTTTTCAAAACTCTTGAGATGTAATTCATATTTCAGCTCAGCATTTGGTGGGATTTGGAACTTTTCCTTCCCAACCCTGCCAAAAGCATAGCTGTAGGGGTGAAAAATACTTTGTGTCATCTTGGCAACACTTAACCTGCTCCAGGCTGAAAAGGCTTCCTGTCCATTTCCTGGAAAGTACCTTCCCATCCCCTGAGACTTGGTTCAAATGTTTGGCAAATCATCCCTGGCCTCTTCACACAATCAGATGGTCCCTCAGCACCCTTTGTACCCTTCTGATAACTCATAGCCAGGCAGTAGTGTGATTACTAACTTAAATGACACCTCACTAAACAAAGAACTAGAATTAGAAGGTAGAAACAATGTTCTACTAGTCTCTGAACCCCTAGGAATTTTCAATAGTGTCTGGCATGTAGTAGATATGTTTCAGTAATGACTGAATGAATGAATGGGAGAGGAAAATCTTGATGGCAGAGAAGAGAATCTGTAGCAATTATGACTGAAAAGACTGGGCTTAGATCCAAGGAGATGTAGACAACTGTGGCCACACTTCCGAGTACACTGAAGAGATCATAATGGTGTATGTTTGGTGTGCCCAGAGTTAAAAAGGATACAAACAGCTGAGAATATAACTCAGTAAAAGAGAGATATGACTCACTTTGTGTCTTTGACCTTGGTCTGCCTGCCTGCCTACTCTACGAAGTGCCCACCCCTCACCTGGGCTTGAGGTATACAATGGAATGTTCTCCTTTCTCCATGCGCTGAATGGCCCTCTCCAGACCATAAGGCAGATCCAGGTTCTCTCCCTCACCAATCTCAAAGCGGAGCTCTCGTTGATCAAAGAGCTGGTCTTTGTAGTACCCTTCCAGTGCAACTGGCATGAAAGAGAGGCAGTGTACCAGAGTTGTAAAAGGGAAGGTGACTGAGGAAGGATGCCATCAGCCTCTCTATGTCACCCCAAGATTCTCCTAGTTGTGTTCGGTCCAACCCCTCAATTTATGGCCAAGAAAATAGGCTAAGAGAAGGGAAGTTACCAGCCCAAAGCTACCAAGGCCTAAATATCAAAATTAGAATTGAAACCCAAGACTGTACTGTCTTACCCTCCACAATAGCACCCTCATTGGGCTTAGCATAGCCTTCACCGCGAATCCGTATTCTGCGGATGATTCCGCCATCTTCCTCTTCCGTCAGATCTTCTCCCTTAAACTCAAACAACTCCACCTGTGGGACAAGATGTGACACAATTCCTTCCCATACTAACTCATGGGCAGTGAAACACAACCTTTCCCTCATCCAGGAGAGTCCCTACTAACGGCCGGGCCAGATCTGACCATAAGGGCAGTCACGAGGAGTCGGGTAGAAGGGCGCTTTTTGCTAAGTTCTTGGGAGCTGCCCTAACCTCACCTTTGGTAGAGGTGGGCAGCCTACATGGACTTCAGTTAAGCTGAGGAGAGCAATCTATTTACTACCTGCTCTACTAATGAGGACGCTTCAGGACGTGTTCCAGGTAATCCTGATTCACACTACCTTATAAGCCCAATCTGGTAGGTGTTAGGAATGATTATTCAATATCTCTAAGCAGTTTCTCAACATTCAAGTGCCCACAGATTGGCTCAACCATTTTCATATTGAACAATGTCAAGTTCTAGCTCCTCAGAGAAGGCTTTTCTCAGCCCTTGACCCACAGGGGGGGCTATTGCTCCCTCTTCTGATCTCTAGAGCACCAATAATCTGTACTGCCATTTATAAGGGTAGATAGTTTCTGACCTCCTGACTCCTTTCAGTATTCTGGGTACCACTCTTGAGATAAACCCTGACCATGCTTTGAGTCTGTAGAGGGGCTTGCGCCTGACTCTTCCTACCCAAAGCTTCCATTACTTATATTACTAGCAGCAGCAGAGCCAGCTGCCCTGTTCATTTCTCCTCCTCCCATAAGGCCAGGCCCTCAGCCTTGGCTACATTGTCTCCAAGAAGCAGGAAGGGCTGGAGGGCAGCCAGAGACTGGGCTGAGATAAGGTCTGGCTTTTAGCCTGGATTTCAGTGGCTGGACACTCACCTCAAACACAAGTGTGGCATTGGGGGGGATCTTTGGAGGACTGCCTGCTGAACCGTAGGCATATTCTGGTTTGCAGGTGATGTGGCACACCTCCCCAACTTTCATGGTTGCTATGGCAACGTCCCAAGCCTTGATGACCTCCCCTGCAGATATAGAGGCAAACAGGATCACCTTAGCAGAGTTCTGATTCTGGGCTCACATAGTGCTCCTGGAGAGTTACTGGACCACACTCATGGGGAAGCTGGACATCCTTTAGAAATGGGACCAAAAGGTGAGATACCTGGTTGCATTAAGTGCTACCAGGTCTCAGAACTCTTAAAAGATCACTTGACCCTGTCCAAAAGAGTTTAAGATGCAAGACAGTCCACCTTTGAAGCCAGAGTAAGGTGCTGGGAGGTGATGAGAAGAGAAGACATAGATCAATATAATTACAGATCGGTAGAAGGAAAAAAAGAGTGACATTAAGAGTATCAGAGTGTGATAAACCACTCCTCCCTGAGCCTGGTCATGAGAAAATGGTTTCAGCTTGTGACAATTTGTGTCCACCTCCAACCTATCCTGCCAGCCCACTGACCACGCCTACCTTTTCCCAGGTCAAAGGAGAATTTGTCCTTGCGATCCAGACTGGAGTCAAACTTTGTGCCATCTAACAGCCAGCCAGTGTAGTGGACAAAGACTCGGTCCCCAATCATGGGCATCTCTGTACCTGTGCCCTCTCTCTTGATGACCTGGGAGGAAGGGGGAGAAAGTGAGTACCCCAGGGGTGGGGGCAGAAAGGGGCACCAACACTGTCTGCAAGCCTCCAGAGGAACATAAAGAAACCTCTCTGTGTCCATCCTCCTCTGCCTACTTGTCCCTCCAGATTCAGTCATTAGCAGATTAGCCTAGGAGTCAACTAACCTTGTCTTTCTTGAGGTGCAGCAAGACTTGGTTTGAAAAAAGAGACAAAAGACTGAGAGATCTGAGTTCAAATTTCTGGTGTATGGATAAGTTCTTAAAACTCTCCACACCTTATTTGTAAAGCAGTGATGATGATCCCTATCTCCTACAGCTGTTGGAAGATCAGACCAGTAAAGGGTTGAATAATAGATTATTATTATCATCAGCAAATGGGGAAGTATTTATGCCATACTTCCTCCTCCTTCCTTAGTGCCAGTGGTCATCAGATGAGGGTCTGGTTTGGAGACAGGAGAACGAGAGGAGTATAAGTGAAGAGAACAAAACAGTTCAAAACAGGTAAGGAAGAAACCAGGTTATAGGTGAACCCAGAGGCTCTCCATGGGGCCTTAAACTCTGACTTCGGAGCTGAGTATTCCTGATTAAGTCCAGGGCTGGAGTATTTCCCAGCAACTACAGGCTTCTTTAGCGCCACCTGGTAGCTGTGTGGTTACCCTCTAAGGGAAAACTTCCATGAAGAATGGAAAGGGGCTTTGAGGAGTAGAAAGGTAAAAGGGAAGGAATGGCGGATCAAAGGGGAAATGACCCTTCCTAGAATAACAACCTCATAGAAACAGCAGGATGCTGGAGCGAGAAGCGGAAGCCACATGCCACAGGACAGCCGCTGGAGCAGGCAATCGAGGTCCCCAGTTATCTGGTGCAAAGCCAGATGCACTTCTGGACCACATAAAGGCCCCCTGAGGTGGGTGCCGCACACATGGAGCTCAATGTTGGGAAGCCAGGATGAGGAGCAGCGGATGGGGAGAGGGCATAAGACGCGAGCTGGGAGTTCACCAACTCTGGACTCTCCCAAGAACCTGCTCTGACCCACGGCGGGTTGTCCTGGCCGCGGTCAAGATGCCCTCCTCCCAGCTCCCAGGCTATTTGTAGTAGAGCGGTCACTCGGCGGCAGGCTCCACAGCAGAGCGCCTCCTCCCCATCCCACACCCCGCAGCCGGCCTCCGGGAGGCGAGGCGGGGGAGGGGAGGGGACTACAGCTCCCGGCATTACCCGCGCTCGGCCTCCCCGGGGCCGAGGGAGGGGGCGCGGCGAGTGGGGACCTCGCAGGGTCCCGGTGTCGGCAGGGGACCCCGGGAGGGCGCCAGAACCCTGTCGCGCTTGCGTCGCACAAAGGCCTCCGGGCCAGGAAAGCACTGTGGGGAGTCGCTCCCCGTCCTAGCCCGTGTTCCACCGCTCGGGTGGGCGAGCCCTGGCACCGCCACATACGAGGCGGCCCGGAGGGTAGGGGGCGGCGCGGCGTGGGAGCAGCTCGGCCTTGCCCCTGGCTGCAGCTGGAGCGCCCCCGGCGGCCGCCCCGCCCTTCTCCCCCGCCCTGCGCGCGCCGAGGTGGGCGTTGTAATCCCGACCCCCTACCCGGGCCCGGGCGCCGCGGGCTAGGGAGCCTGGGGCCTCCGCCGGCGCACCTAGGCCGCCCCTGCCGAGCGCCCCAAACGACGCAGCACGGTCGGGGACGGCGATGCCACCGGCTCCCGGCGGAACCGCCGCAAGGTTGCAGAGGCGGCCGCCTCGATCCGCGCCCGGCCGCGGGCTCCCGGCTCGGCGGAAGCGTGGCCCGCTGGGCCCCAGGTTCGGTCGCCCCCGCAGGCCCCGCCGTCCCTCACCTTCACCACGCCTTCGTCTTGTTTGGGGCTTATGTCGACTCCCTCCATGGGCAGCGGCGCCGACTGCACTCCGTTCTCGGTCGCCTTCATCTCCTCGGCTGTCATCTCCGCGCGGCGCGCCGTTTCTCCGGGAGCTGGCGCCTGCACGAGCGCACTCTGGGCAGCGGGCGGGGGTACTACCTGCGGGTCGTGCGGTAGGCCGGGCGCCAGGGCGCTGACTGCGGACCGCTCAGAGACTGGAGCACCTCTGCACGCGGCGCGCGAGCGGGGGTAGGTGGGTCAGGAGCGGCTCGGGGAGCGATTGGTCCCGCCCCGCCACGAGGGAGGGGCTGGGAGGAGCGGGAGAACGGACGGAGGGGGCGGGGTGCAGAACTTTCTAGAGACTGCGGGGCTGATCCTGTTCGGGCTGGGGCTGCAGGCGCTTCGGAAATTTTTTTTTTCTTTTGGTTCTTGCCTCCTGCTGGTTGCCGGCCCCCTTTCCCTTCTCCTGGGACCCTCCGACTCTGGGGATCTCCCCTGGCCCTTCCTCTCACCCCTGCCCGCTTCCCTGGCTAACCAGATTCTTCTCCATCGATCTCCCGACTTTACTCCACCAGTCCGCTGCCCCCCGCGGCGGGGTGTGGGAAGCGCAGGCAGCCAGATGGCAGCGGCGGCGCCCCCTCCCCGGGACCAGCTTTCTCCACGGGCGGCGTGGCCTTCCAGTTGTGACCCCCGTAGACCCTTCCCTACCTGGGGGGAAAAGGGCAAGGGCCTGTGGGCGGGAAAGTGAGTGGACAGCGCTGTCCCGCTGCGCAGAGCCATGGAAAAGCGACCTCAATTTCCCCAAAGTCGGGAAGCCCCCGCTGGGCAGCAGTGCCTCCTCCCGCACTTGCAGATGCTTCAAGCAGCGGGGTTGGCAGGGCATGGCCAGCCCAGCTCGGGACTCACACGGGGCACGCACTGAGGGGACCCTTCACGGCGGTAATAAAACTGTCGTTTCCGCGAATGCTTACAAGGATGGGTTCGCCTCCCGAAAAAAAGTCACTCTGTTTTCTTAAAGGCCCACAGAAGGAGTATTTTTAATATTTGTTTCCTGAGCGTTTCTTGACAGCCTGTGGAGCGCGCAGCTACCAGTGTCACCAAAGCCATGGTCGTCGGACCTAGAGAGCCATCTAGAGAGGGGCCTGGTTTTGCTCAGCACCTAACCCCAGCTTAGTATAGTACTTGGTGTGAGTGGTGTCCAATAGTTACTGGTTGCATGAAGTTTCCTTTTTTATTTTATTTTATTATTTTTTATTTTTTGAAAGAAAGAAAAAAAGAGTGAAAGAAAGAAAAAAAGAATGAAAGAGAGAAAGAAAGAGGAAGAGAAAGAGAGAACGGGATTCTTGTTCTATTGCCCAGGCTAGAATGCAGTCTAAAAATGGGTATTAAAAAACTCTTTTGTGCCAATAATTGTGCTTAACAATGGAGACAGGAAGGAATAAGGGATGAAAATAACAAATAAGCAGCCAACCAATATTTTATTTAAACCTGTGAAATGCTATGCAATTGCTGAGGCATGATTTACTTCCAATTATGTGGTCATTTTAAAAATAGGTGTCATGTGATACTGAGAAAAATGTATGTTTTGTGGATTTGGGATGGAGAGTTCTGTAAATATTTTTTACTTGTTTCAGGTCTGAGTTCAAGTCCTGGATATCCTTGTTAATTTTCTATCTCGTTGATCTGTCTAATATTGACAGTGGAATGTTAAAGTCTCCCACTATTATTGTGTGGGAGTCTAAGTCTCTTTGTAAGTCATTAAGAACTTGCCTTATGTATCTGGGTGCTCCTGTATTGGGCGTGTATATGTTTAGGATCGTTAGGTCTTCTTGTTGCATTGATCCTTTCACCACCATGTAATGTCCCTCTGTTTCTTACGGTCTTTGTTGCTTTAAAGTCTGTTTTATCAGAGACCAAAATTGCAACTTCTGTTTTTTTTGTTTGTTTTTGCTCTTCATTTGGTTGGTAAGTCTTCCTCCATCCCTCTGTTTTGAGTCTTTGTGTATCCTTGCATGTGAGATGGGTCTAGATACAGCATATCGATGAGTTTTAGCTTTTTATCCAATTTGCCTGTCTGTGTCTTTTGATTGGGGCATTTAGTCCATTTAAATTTAGGATTAACATTCATATATATGAGTTTGATACTGCCGTTTAATGCTAGCTGGCTGTTTTGCCCATTAGTTGATGTAGAGTCTTCATTATGGTGATGCTCTTTACCTTTTGGTATGTTTTTGGAATGGCTGATACTGGTTGTTCCTTTCTATGTGTAGTGCTTCTTTCAGAAGCTCTTG
>CAUYQU010066264.1:0-30964 GCA_963574635.1 Cheracebus regulus | reverse complement strand
TGCGGCATCCACTCCCTCTCTGCGCTTTCACTGGGAGCTACAATCCTGAGCTGCTGCTACGCGGCCATCTTGGATCTCTCTCCGCCCGGTGATGAAGTTTTTCTGTTTCTTAGTTTTCCTTTGGCGGACGCCCCTTCCCCACAGATCGGGACCTTCCCGGGTTCGCTGTGCTTGCTGTGAGACTCTCAGTCTGCAGCGCTTCCAATTGCTGTTTTCCTTGTGGGGATGGGACCAGCCGAGCCCCCGTCCGTCCCGTACACTCCGCACCGGGAAGCGCCGCGCTGGGGCGCCGGCAAAACAGCCGCGCCGGCCAAACGAGTCGCGCTGGCGACCCGTGTGGCTCCTCTGCCGGGAATCTCCTCGTCTGTGGGCCACAAAAATTGGTCGGAAAGTGCGGCATCCACTCGTTCTCTGCGCTTTCACTGGGAGCTACATTCCTGAGCTGTTGCTAATCGGCCATCTTGGATCTCTCTCGGATGTCTACTCTTAAAGTGACGGCATTGATTGGAAAGTAAGGGGACCCTGAAACTTGGAAGGGGGATGTGTGGGAGGACCCTGATGAAGTTGAAGACATTGAGCTTGTAAACTCTGACAAACCTTTTTTGCCAGAAGAAACAGCTTCTCCATCCCCAGTAGTAACATCACCTCCCTGACCCATACTGTCATCAGCCTTTCTACCTTTGTCTGAGGAGATAAACCCTGTTCTGCCTGAGGCAACAGTGACGGCCTCCTCTGAGGCAGCTGACAGGCAATATAATGTTGATTATCCTCAGGAGCCACCCCCAACACCCTTGTTTGCTTCCAGACCTATAACTAGACTAAAGTCCCAGCAGGCTCCTAGAGGTGAGGTTCAGGGTGTGACCCATGAGGAGGTGCACTACACTGAAAAATAACTGCTTGAGTTTTCTAGTTTATATAAGCAGAAATCTGGAGAACAGGCATGGGAATGGATATTAAGGGTGTGAGATGATGGTGGAAGGAACACAGAGTTGGATCAGGCTGAATTTATTGATTTGGGCTAAGTGGGGATTCTGCATTTAATGTTGCAGATCGGGGAGTTAAAAAAGGTTCCAATAGTTTATTTGCTTTGTTAACTGAAATATGGATTAAAAGATGGCTCATCATGAGTGAGCTGGAAATGCCTGATCTCCCTTGGTTTAATGTAGAGGAAAGGATCCAAAGGCTTAGGGAGATTGGGATGGTGGAGTAGATTAGTCACTTTAGACCTACTCATCCCAGCTGGGAGGGTCCAGAAGATAGACCCAGAACCGCTTGAAGTGAAGGGGAGGTTGGGTCCCCTTGAGGAAGGATCCCACTACATTACCGACAATTTATGCAGTGAATTTTCTATCCTTCCCCAAGGAGACCTCTGGCCTTTTACCAAGGTAACTGTGCAATGAGGAAAGGGAAATGATATCAGACATTCCAGGGACTACTGGACACTGGCTCTGAGCTGACGTTGATTCCAGGGGACCCAAAATGTCATGTGGTCCTCCAGTTAACATAGGGGATTATAGAGGTCAGGTAATTAATGAAGTTTTAGCTCAGGTCTTACTTACAGTGGGTCCAGTGGGTCCCCGGACTCATCCTGTGGTCACTTTTCCAGTGCCAGAATGCATAACTGGAATAGACATACTTAGCAGCTGGCAGAACCCCCACACTGGCTCCCTGACTGGTAGGGTGAGGGCCATTATGGTGGGAAAGGCCAAATGGAAGCCATTAGAGCTGCCTCTACCTATAAAAATAGTAAATCAAAACCAGTATTGTATCCCTGGAGGGACTGCAGAGATTACTACCACCATCAAGGACTTGAAAGATGTAAGGGTGGTGATTCCCACTACATCCTTGTTCAGCTCTCCCATTTGGCCTCTGCAGAAGAAAGATGGATCTTGGAGAATGACAGTGGATTATCGTAAGCTTGACCAAGTTGTGACTCCAATTGCAGCTTCTGTATCAGATGTGATTTCACTGCTTGAGCAAATTAGCACATCTCCTGATACCTGGAATGTAGCCATTGACTTGGCAAATGCTTTTTTTCCCATTCCTGTCCATATGGCCCACCAGAAGCAATATGCCCTTGGCTGGCAAGGCCAGCATATACCTTTACTGTCCTACCTCAGGGGTATATCAACTCTCCAGATGTGTCATATTCTTACTTGGAATAAGAATTGATCTCTTTTCACTTCCTTGATCTCTTTTCACTTCCACAAGATATCACACTGGTCCATTATACTGATGACATTATGCTGATTGGATCCAGTGAGCAAGAAGTAGCAAACACACTGGAATTACTGGTGACACAGAAGATGGGAAATAAATCTGACTAAAATTCAGAGACCTTCTCCCTCAGCAAAATTTCTAGGTGTCCACTGGTGTGGGTCCTGTCGAGATATTCCCTCTAAGGTGAAGGATAAGTCGCTGCATTTGGCCTCTGCTACAACCAAGAAGGAGGAACAATGCTTGGTGGGCCTATTTGGATTTTGGAAGCAACACATTCCTCACTTGGGTGTGTTACTCTGGCCCATTTATTGATTGACCTGAAAGGCTGCCAGTTTTGAGTGGGGTCCAGGAGAAAGCTCTGCAACAGGTCTAGGCTGCTGTACAGGCTGCTCTGCCACTTGGGCCATACAACCCAGTAGATCCAATGGTGCTTCATGTGTCAGTGGCAGATAGGGATGCTGTTTGGATCCTTTGGCAGTTCCCCATAGGTGAATCACAGAAGAGGCTTCTAGGATTTTGGAGCAAGGCCCTGCCATCTTGTGCAGATAACTACTCTCCTTCTGAGAGACATCTCTTGGTCTGTTACTGGGCTTTGGTGGAAACTGAACATCTGACTATGGGTCATCAAATCACCATACAACCTGAACTGCCTATCATGAACTGGGTGCTTTCTGACCTATCTAGCCATAAAGTGAGTCTTGCACAGCAGCATTCCATCATCAAATGGAAGTGGTATATACGTGATCAGCTCAAGCAGGTCCTGAAGGCACGAGTAAGTTACACGAGGAAGTGGCTCAAATGCCCATGGTCTTTACTCCTGCCACCCTGACTTCTCTCCCCAAGCTTGCACCAAAGTCCTCATGGGGAGTTCCCTATGATCAGTTGACAGAGGAAGAGAAGACTAGGGCCTGGTTCATAGTTCTGCATGATATGTAGGCACTACCCAAAAGTGAACAGCTGCAGCACTACAGCCCCTTCCTAGGGCATCCCCGAAGGACAGCAGTGAAAGGAAATCTTCCCAGTGGGCAGAAGTTTGAGCAGTGCACCTGGTTGTGAACTTTGCATGGAAGGAGAAATGGCCAGATGTGCAAGTATATACTGATTTATAGGCTGCAGCTAATGGTTTGGCTGGATGCTCAGGGACTTGGAAGAAGCATGATTGGAAAACTGGTGACAAAGAAATCTGGGCAAGAGGTATGTGGATGGACCTCTCTGAGTTGTCAAAAACTATGAAGATATTTGTGTCCCATGTGAGTGCTCACCAATGGGTGACCTCAGCAGAGAATTTTGATAACCAAATGGATAGGATGACCCCTTCTGTGCACACCATTCAGCCTCTTTCCCCAGCCACCCTGTCATTGCCCAATGGGCCCATGATCAAAGTGGCCATGGTGGCAGGGATGAAGGTTGAATATGGGCTCAGCAATAGGAACTTCTACTCACCAAGGCTGACCTGGCTATGGCCACTGCTGAGTGCCCAATTTGCCAGCAGCAGAGACCAACACTGAGCCCTTAATATGGCACCATTCCTTGGGGTGACCGGCCAGCTACCTAATGGCATGTTGATTATATTGGACCTCTTCCATCATGGAAAGGGCAGAGGTTTGTCCTTACTGGAATAAACACTTAATACAGATATAGGTTTGCCTATCCTGCATGCAATGCTTCTGCCGAGACTATTATCTGTGGACTCACAGAATGCCTTATCCACCATCATGGTATTCCACACAGCACTGTCTCTGACCAAGGCACTCACTTTATGGCTAAAGAAGTGTGGCAGTGGGCTCATGCCCATGGAATTCACTGGTCTTACCATGTTCCCCATCATCCTAAAGCAGCTGGATTAATAGAATGGAACTGCCTTTTAAGTCACAATTACAACATCAACCAGGTATAATACTTTACAGGGCTGGGGCAAAGTTCTCCAGAAGGCCATGAATGCTCTGAATCAGTGTCCGATATATGGTACTATTTCTCCCATAGCCAGGATTCACAGGTCCAGGAATCAAGGGGTGGAAGTGAAAGTGGCACCACTCATCATCACCCTTAGTGATTCACTAGCAAAATGTCTGCTTCCTGTTCCCATGACATTACATTGTGCTGGCCTAGAGGTATTGGTTTGAGAGGGAAGAACACTGCCATCAGGTGACATAACAGCAATTTCATTAAACTGGAAGATTGCCACCTGGATACTTGGGGCTCCTCCTAACTTTAAGTCAACAGTCTAAGAAGGGAGTTACAGTGTGGGCTGGGACGATTGACCCAGACTACCAAGATGAAATCAGTCTACTATTCCACAGCAAAGGTAAGAAAGAGTATGCATGGAATACAGGAGATTCATTATGGCATCTCTTAATATTACCATGCTCTGTGGTTGAAGTCAACAGGAAACTGCAAAAGCCCAAACCAGGCAGGACTACAAATGATCCAGACCCTTCAGGAGTGAAAGTTTGGGTCACTCCACCAGGAAAATAACCATGACCTGCTGAGGTGCTTGCTGAAGGCAAAGGGAATACAGAATGGGTAGTAGAAGGCGGCTAGTCATCTATACCAGCTACAATCAAGTGACCAGTTGCAGAAATGAGGACTATAATTGCCATTATTTCCTCCTTTTGTTAAAAACATGTTTGTGCACATATACACTTGTACTAAGAAAATATCTTCATTTTATTTTCTTTTTCCTTTATCATGTGACATAGATTGACTTCATATCATCATTTAAGTATTATTAACTTTACATAATAGCATTTGGGTTGGGGACTGGTGCATTTCTGGTTGTACAAAGGATAGCTGTATTATGTTAGGTGTAATTATGACCTTATTACTGTCTTTATTTGAAGATTATGAATGATCTCAGGAGATGTGTATGTGTTCAAGTTGATAAAGGGTAGACTTGTGATGGTTAATACTGTCAATTTGATTGGATTAAGGTATGCAAAGTATTGATCTTGAGTGTGTCTGTGAGTGTTGCCAAAGGAGATTAACCTTTGAGTCAGTGGGCTGGGAAAGGCAGACCCACCCTTCATGTGGGTGGGCACCATCTAATCAGCTGCCAGCACAGCCAGAATATAAAGTAGGCAGAAAAACGTGAAGACTAGACTAGCTTAGCCTCTCAGCCTACAGCTTTCTCCTGTGTTGGATGCTTCCTGCCCTCGAACATTGGATTCCAAGTTCTTCAGCTTTGAAACTCAGACTGGCTTCCTTTCTCCTCAGCTTGCAGATGCCTACTGTGGGATCTTGTGATCATGTGTGTTAATACTACTTAATAACTCCCTTTATATATAGTTCTGTCCCTCTAGAGAACCCCGACTAATAAAGAGAATGAGATAGAGGAGGAGAGAACAGAGGCCATGATTGCACTTTTTACATGTATCAGATATTTGCAAGACTTGCTAATTCACAATCTGGGTTTATTAGCTAGAAGATTCCCATTACCACAGACATATTCATCTTCAGTTTATCGTCCAATACAGAAGGTCTGCCATCCTAGCTTCCTGTCTACCTACAAGTGGGCAGAGCCATTTTTAACACTTCTTACCCTGAGCATACTTCAATTCATTTAGAATTCTTGAAGTCCAGGCCAAGCACCTCTAAGGTAAAATTTAGCATTCTATTTTGTCCAAGTGTTCACTAATGGTTCCATACTAACTTGCTTCTGCAGATAGATGATAAATTCATCGTGGGCTAAAATCACACCTTATTTTGTATCTTCCCCTTGCCCCAACCACTAGCATAGTACTGAGTACATAGTTCAAATTCCATTAACTCCACAATGATCCTACTTATGAAGATATGATTTGAAGAATTCTGAAACTCAGTAAGCTAACCTATAAAATAATACTAGTTTACTATTTATGTACTGAAATTAAAGCCCTAGTGTGATGTTTGGGGTTACTAAACACAGGGATATGGTAATTTGGTAGAGGACAGGAAGACCAATGCCACACTTCTCAGGGTAACTGGAATTGCGTCTTCAAAGGAGAAGTAATTCCCACTATCAACTGGGATGGACAGGATATCAGAATTGTGAGAAGAGCCCTTCTGTAGGCTCAAGGAGTGTGAGTAGCATTCAAGGAGGAGGGAGGGAGGGAGGACTTTTGTCCTCAAGTGGCATTTGGCAACATTTTGAGACAGTTTGGTCGGTGGTGAGGTGCTACTGGCATTTACTGGGGTAGAAGCTGGGGATGCTGATAAACATCCTACAACGCACAGGACAACCTTCCACAACAAAGAATTATCTGGCTTAAAATGTCAATAGTACCAAGGCTGAGAAACCCTTTCTTTTGTAGGCAATCAAGAGAATTCTTTGTCCTCTGTGCTCAGATCTGAATTTAAAGAGTAAAATTATCTAAAAGCTGTTTCTGAGTAAGACAAGTTAGAAAGTGGGCACTGTCACCAGGAGGTGGCATCTCTAGTAAAAAAAAGCAAAAAGAGAAAAAAATAAAAGCTGAAATTGAGTAGTCCTATTTTGTATATAAGATTATCCTTATGTTATTCTATTTTTTACTTTTATGTTTTAGAGCTGGGAGTCTGTGTTACCCAGGCTGGAGTACAGTGGTACAATCATAGCTCACTGCAGCCTTGAACTCCTGGGCTCAAGAGATCCTCCAACCTCAGCCTCCTGAGTAGCAGGAACTAGAGGTGTACACAACCACACTCACGTATTTTTTCTTTTTTTGAGACAAGGTCGCACTCTGTTACCCAGGCTGGAGTGCAGTTTCACTATCTCAGCTCACTGCAACCTCCATCTCTCTGGTTCAAGCGATTCTCCTGTCTCAGCCTCCTGAGTAGCTGGGTTTACAGCACCTGCCACCCTGCCCGGCTAATTTTTGTATTTTAGTAGAGACAGGATTTCATCATGTTAGCCAGGCTGGTCTTGAACTCCTGACCTCAGGTGATCCAGCTACCTTGGCCTCCCAAAGTGCTAGGAGTACATTTTCAGCCCATTTCTATAAACTCGGTGAGTAAACTTTTTTTTTTTTGTTTTTTAGCAAGCATAACTTGGTATATTAGTGACTGTAGAAAGTCATTTTACAGCAACAGAAATTACTCTATATCAAGGCTTTTGCAAATTCCTGGCATCTCTGGGCATGTTTAGGTTTTACCACTCATATGAAATGTTCTGACTACATTCTCATTTCATCTGATGGAATAAACAGCTTATCTCCTTTCCTAGAACTTTGAGAGCTCTACTGTCCCCCTCACTTTAGTTAAGGCCTGCCATGTTCTCCTCTCCGACAGTCCTTGACTTTCCCAACAGCATATCCATCTGCTCAAACAGATGTCACTGCAAAACAAAACAAACTTTTAACAAAAAGCAATCTGTTTGTATATTTGGGACCTTTTATATTACAATATAGCATGTTTCCTCAGAAGAATTCATGGAGATTCTTTAGGGTTGGGGGTTTAATCTATTGATATTTTCCTTAGGTAGACAAAGACAACCTCTCAGTGCATCAATCTTTAACCGCTACATTACTGTCACCCAGGCACTAAGACATAACTAGGACATAATGAGTTTTATTTCCACCAGAGGCGCCTAGTAACTCCCAGATTCAATGACCCCAAGTGGCCGACATGTGATGTGCTCTACTTTTTGGGCTGGGGACATTAGCCCAACAAGTTCTGGCCATAAGGATCACGCAGATATTCTTGGGGACTTGGGGATGCCCAGAGAAATGTGCTGCGCCTAGGCGGTGGGTGGCCTCGAACTCCCGCCTGCTCTCCGGCAGCCCACAGCAATGCGCCTGCCAGGACCTTAGGTTGCAAAACTCAGCGCGGCCCAGAGCTAGCCTCCAGGTGCACCTCGCGCAGGGCAGGCTTTCGGTGACGTCTCGCGTCCCACCCATTCAGCCCTGGACTCTATCCTAACTCCCGCAGTTCACGGAGGCGGCGGCGGTAAGCGCAGCCGATGCCACATCCCTAGCGGCAGGCTGAGGGAACCTGCCTCCTCTCCGGCGCGACCCAACGATACGTCGATGCCGGAACCGAACCCGACGCCGGAGCCCGGCGACGTCCTTACCGTCGCTCGCCAGGCACACGCCCCTGTCAGAGGCGACTCTGCGGCCCTCTCGCGAGACAGCGCCCGTGGTACCTCCTTCCTCTCAGCTGTCTTTCTCTCCCCGCCCCCGGAGTGATTGCGCGGCTTCCTCCAGAGGGCGGGAACCTTGGACGTGGCGGGGCTGGGTCAGCCAGGGCGCTGGGCCTGGGGCGCTCGGCTCAGCCTCTTAGCAGGCTGGCCTTCCGCGCCGCCGTCAAGCCCCCGACAGACCCCACGCCTGCCAGGTAGAGCGGCTCCAGCCCGAGTGACGCCGGGCGTGGGACCGCGGGCGCGCGGCTCAGTGCGGCAGGGCGGGCGGGCGCCACACCTGTGCAAGCGAGGGCGGGGCGAGAAGGTGCGCAGGCGCGCTCGGGGCTGGCGGGCGGTGGCTCCTGGGACATTGCGCAGCCAAAGTGGCCGGCTGGGCGCGCGCGCTCGCGGTGGCGTAATCTCTCAGCCTTTCTGTGTCTCCTTTCCTCCGCCTCAGTTTGGGGCGGGTCGGGGAAATGGCTGAGGAGATGGAGTCCTCGCTTGAGGCAAGCTTTTCGTCCAGCGGGGCGGTGTCAGGGACCTCAGGGTTTCTGCCCCCTGCCCGCTCCCGCATCTTCAAGATAATCGTGATCGGCGACTCCAATGTGGGCAAGACGTGCCTGACCTACCGCTTCTGCGCTGGCCGCTTCCCCGACCGCACCGAGGCCACGATAGGGGTGGATTTCCGAGAACGAGCGGTGGAGATTGATGGGGAGCGCATCAAGGTGAGCGGATGGGGGACTGTCGGGGAGGACTGGATGACAGGTGTCCCAGCCCCACCGTGGGCTGGTCGCTGGCCCTGTGCATGCTGTTTGCTCAATTTTTTTTCTCACGCTGATGAAATTGGAGTTGGGGATTGGAAGGATTAGTATATACCAAACTTCTAAGGCATTGTTTCTGAAACTTCAGTGTGCATGTGATTTACCTGGGGATCTTGATGCAGGTGCAGCTAGTCCGTAGACCACACTTTGAGTTCAGGAGTGTGGGGCGTATCTACCGACGCATTGACTGTGTCTCATGTGCTGAGAGTCAATGAAATATGAATGGAGGAAAAATAGTTAAATTTCGCGAGCATGGAAAATTCATTTAATCAGTAATAGCTATTAAACATTCATTCGAGCGGTGCCTTAGGTGTTGTGAAAGTAAAGGTATTGCCTTTGAGGAAGTACTTATTCTCTTGCATACAGTTTTGCTATAATAGTTCCTGTATGATACTGATTTTAGAAAAATCTGTTTTCCTGCAGAAACGTTCTATATGTGATAGTTCTAGTCGGGTCGCCAAAAGCATTTCTTTTGATGCCATCTCAGACGCACTCTCAATTCTTTATTCCCTTTAAGTTGTTATTGGTGGCCTCTGAGACTGGGGACACTGAGTGACAATAATAGTGGAGAATGTAGTATAGGCCCCAGGCCAGGTTTGAGATTCTGAGGGGTTGGAATGTAACAGTGGAATGAGGATCAATGACAAGGTATAGGCCTCCTGATGATATAAACCTTAGACACACTTTCATTGCAAGCCCCCACTAAATGCTACCTGTTGATACCACCCCTTAAAACATGGGTGGAACTACCCTGCCTTATACTACTGCTTTAAATCAGTGATCATCTTTATCTCAGTCTCTTGGTGGGGCTGGGGAGTGGTGGGAAGAACAGGCTTGCTTCAGCCATTCTTACTCATATCTCTGAGGTAAGAACAGTTTATTTTTCCGTTCCCCTAATCATCGACCCCTACCCCAAGGGGTTATACTGTTTATGGTGGTAGAGGAGAAGTAAGCTGAGTTAAAAGAAATTAGCCCTTCTTTGGTGCTTTTGTCTTTTAATTTTTCACATTAATATTTTAAGCCCCATATGAGCTGTCAGTGGTGGTTTTGGGGGTGCTTTGTATTAGGGAGTTAAGAAAGATTTGTATACTTGCAGAAGAAAAGATAGAATGAGAGACTAAACATTTTTCACCAGAATTAGATTTGGCCCAGAAGCCTTTGGAGTGACAACAATGGAGCTGCTGAAGTTCCAAGGGAGTTCAGTTTGGGAGAAGCAGGAATCTGGGAGGTACATGGGCTTTGGAGCCCAACTAACCTAGATTCAAATCTGAACCTACGAAAGGGTAAGAATGGGCTGTGTGTCCTTAATAGGGTGACCAACTTTGCCCAAGACTGTCCAAGTTTTAAAACTGAGTCGCACATCCCAGGAACCCCCTGTCTTGGGCACACTGAAATAGTTGGTCACCCTGGACCTTAGGCAGATTCTTCAACCTCTCAGAGTCTGCTTTTTTCTTCTGAAAAACGGGGATCATAATACCTTATCAAGCTGCTGTGAGGATCAGATGAGAACATATATGAAGCACCTAGTTCATAGTTGGTACCTTTAAAAAGATTGTCTTTCCTGGTGACTTAACATTATTTTTCCTGTTTGCCACCATTAGTTCTGCAGTTGTACACCCAAAGTTGAAAGCAGAAATAGAGGAGGACATAGGTAAACAGCCAAGGGGAGAGAAATTTAAAAAACAAAAACAAACAAACAAAAGGAAGTAGGAAATTCTTTCAAAAGTGGAGAGAATGAGGGTGAGGCAGGAGTTGGGATTTGAGGGCCCTTTCTCTGTTCCTGGGTTGCCCTTTATTACTTAAAGATCACAAACAAATCAGGTGCAAATTTAAGAGATAATAGTATTGAGAAAATATAATGCATGTGCAGTGTATAAAGTCAATTACTGAGGTGAGTGCTAACAGTGGTAGGAAAGACAGACCCACAGCTATCATGAATCTGAGTGCACAGAGTTGACCATTCTGGTTGAGAAGAGCAAAGAGAAAATATATTTGGGGGGTATTATTTCTACTGAACTTTAGCCTAACTTGTTATAGTGATGTGGACTTGAACACTGAGATTGTTTTTCTTCTAAGGCCCTAGCCATTGACTTGTGCCACCAATGGTGAGACTTGAGAAAGACGTTTATTGTGGTTGAAATGACTACAGATATGTTCTCAGATTTCTATAACAGTAAAAGATATAGCTATGTTGGGCATTTTTTTTAAACCAGAGAGCTTAATTTTTTTTAGTGCCCTGTTTTCTAAAATGGAAAAGTGATATAAAGAGCTTTATTGGATGTGCTGCTTCTGCTGCTTTTTTTGTTAACCTGTAATACATCTTAAATGCTTCTGAAATGTTCACATTATGTCTTTGGAAATTGTGAGCCTGATCTAAAATGACATTTTTCCTAATTTTTCTTCTTAAAGCTGGAAAGCTCTATGTTTCTTGACTAGTAAAATGCCATTCTAGACAGTATTTGTTTGATAAAAATGAGATATTGCATTGAATGTTTTGATAATCATGGACTAGAAAATTTTCAGAGAGCATGACTTAACAGCAGTGCCCTTTCAGAATCCATTAAAATGTTTTATGAAATGTAAGAAAGTCTCTCTCTGCTAATCCATTCCTAAGCAGTATATGTGTATAATTGAAAGATGAAAATCTTGTTTGCAAAATTTTGGAAGTCAAATAAAATTATGAAATTGAGTTACTTAAATAAAAATACATTTGGCTTTTAAATTCAGACTCCTGACTCTAATCCTTATGCTCCTTCCTCATTTGTGTATCTCCTTCATGACTAACTATTCGTTTCGCACAGTCATTTTCCAATGGCAGACACACCAACTCATTAAAGCCTGGTGTTGTATTTAATCCAGCCTTCCATTAGAGGTCAGCATTTCCTACTTGAACATTTCAGTCGCTTACTTTTTTGTAGCAGTAGAAATAAAATGTTCCCATGTTAAGTGCAAAATGTTAATATTAACTAAAGGAAAGTAACAGGACCTCTCCCCACACTGGTAAATCAAATATTTAATGAGTAATTGCACACGGGAGAAATAATTATGCATATGAAGTTGAAGTTTGAAAGTACAGGTAGAACAAAAGGTAACATGCCTAGAGAGAAGAGTGGAAATTTTATTAAATTTTTTTTTTTTGAGATGGAGTCTCGCTCTGTCACCCAGGCTGGAGTGCAGTGGTGTGATCTTGGCTCACTGCAACCTCTGCCTCCCAGGCAGTTCTCCTGCCTCAGCCCCCTAGGTAGCTGGGTGTATAGGTGCGTGCCACCATGCTTGGCTAATTTTTTGTGTTTTTAGTAGAGATGGGGTTTCTCTGTCTTAGCTAGGATGGTATCAATCTCCTAACCTCATGATTAGCCCACCTTGGCCTCCCAAAGTGCTGGGATTAAAGGTGTGAGCCACTGCACCTGGCCTAAATTTTTTTATAGCATGATGAAGATGCCATTCAGTGAATACTGTATAAATATAAAATATAAAGTAGGTTACCTATCCTAATTATTGTTCTTTGTTGATATTCATTAAAAGTAAATTAATGTTTATAAGTAAAAAAATATTTTATATGAAGTCACCTTATACCCTACCTTAAATCAAATTGATACTTCTTAAAATGTGGTGTTGGTGGTTGGAGAGATACCAAATTGGTTCTCTTGATTTGATTGATTGGCATTGAAATTCAGTGAATGAGAATATTAGCAGTTAAGGTATCCAGCTCATGTCCGTAATCTTAGCACTTTGGGAGGCCAACGTGGGCGGATCACCTGAGGTCAGGAGTTCAAGACCAGCCTGGCCAACATGGTGAAACCCTGCCTTTAAAAAAAAAAAAAAAAAAGGTATCCTTGTGATCCCTTAGCTCAGAAATTTTGGGGTAGTTTGGGTTTGGTCTGACAGACTTTGAATTGCTGGGATTTCGTCCTGGGGCTGGCATGGTGTAAGTAATACACATTTTCACAGACCCAGGCTTTCCTATTATCTGAAGAATCCCAGGAACCAGGTCAGAATTCCTGTTGTTCTGGAATAAGAACTGAAATAAGACTTATTTCAGAAGCCTGTCATTCTCTTCTACTACTTCTTATGAAGATGGCAGCATTGGAGTGTACATTCAGAGGCGGTGAGAAGACAGAATTACTTCTCCAGAATCAGTGGTCAAGATCTCTTGCTTTGGAGACTGTGTTAGGACTCAAAAAAAAAAAAATTAGTTTAAGCAAAAAGGCAATTTATTGTTTCATATAACTAAAACACCCAGAAGAAAATTTCTCTGTCTGCCAGTTCCAACAACAGTCCTACATGCCCATTCCTAAACTATGGTAGTGCAGGGGTGCGATGGTCTGATTGGTCAGACCTGGGTCAAACACCCTGCCTGGGAACCAGTGGTTCATGGAATTGAAAGCAGGGAGGACCGATTCCCAAGGAAAATTGGGTGCTATTAATAGAAGGGAGAATGAGGGTTAGGCTGGAGAAAACAACATGTATTCTCTACAGAATCAACTAGTCCAGGTTTAAATTCTGGCCTTAAGACTTAACTTGTTTTGTGGCCTAGGGTGAATTACTTAAACCTCAATTTCCTCATTTGAAGATTGGGTAATTATTGCATATCGTTCCATATATTAAATAAGTGCACGTAAAGGACTTAGCAGAGTGCCTGGAGTGTACTTGGAATGTGCTAAGTCCCAAATCAATATTAATAGTTTATTAATACTGCCTATTCCTTCAGGAGAGAGAGGGTAATGGAAAAAAAAAGTGGGGAGCAGTGGAAGAACAGGAAGAAAGTATAGATAACTAAGGTTATGGTTCCATATTTTTTCCTCTAAGGCAATAACTAATTGAAAAAAAAAAAAAAAAAGATGAGCCCATAATGTTGCATAAGTTTGCCCAGCTTTTAAGATTAAAACACCCTCTTGAAAGGCTAAATGACTGGATCAAAGTTATGCAAGATGGCAACAGTACTGGGAATACAGGTCTTGCCTCTGTGTCCTTTCTCTCACTGCTTGCTCTCTTCCTTACCACCTTTTTATTCTGTAATTAAATTCTTCATTCTTCATTTCATTTTTGTGTTTTTTGTAGAGATGGGATTTCTCCATGTTGCCCAGGCTGATCTCGAACTGATCTGCCTGTCTCAGCCTCCCAAAGTGCTGGGATTACATGTGTGAGCCACGGCACCCGGCCCAAATTCTTCATTTTAAAGGCAATATTTCTTTCAAATGGTCACAAAATTTGTTACTTGTCTTCTTAGGAAGCTAAAATTTATTTATTTATTTATTTTTAAAATTTAGCAGGTTTAAGTGAACACAGACCAATATATAAATTGGCAGTACTCAGAACCAGTAGAGGTTCAGAGAGATCCCAGGAAGCCAAAATTTATTTCAAAGATTTGCCATTTGATTCTGTACACTAGATACACACATTTCTACTTCACATACAAAAAGCAAAAAGAATTCTCTTGAGATGTTACTAATACCAGTTATGATGTTGTTTTACAACTTAAATTATTAATAGAAGCTATTATGTAGTTCTTATGTAGATGGTCTTTTATTTGAAAGAATAGGAGAAAAGGAAATTTGATAGCTAATTAGGGATGGAAAATTTGGATTAAAACCTTTAACATTTTAGGTCAAGCAAAAAGAGTATTAAATCAATTTAAAGTCAGATCATTTCTCATTTGGATAATAAAACTACCAAAAGAGCTGTCATGAACAACAGGAATCTACTATTAGGATTTAGCAGTAGCTAGGTTGCCATTTTTGTTAAAACTTGATATTGGAATTTAAGTAGAGATTCATGAAGCATTATATAAAGTAAGTATGTATACATATATAATATGTATATATAGCAGTTTTTCTTTTTTTTGAGATTCAGTTTCGCTCTGTTGCCCAGGCTGGAGTGCAGTAGCATGATGTCAGCTCACTGCAGCCTTCGCCTCCCAGGTTCAAGCGATGATGGGCATGAGCCACCGTACCCGGCCAAAATTTTTTTGAAATGAAGGAAAAAAAACACAAAAGTTAGCTGGGTGTGGTGACACACTCCTGTAGTCCCAGCTACTCAGGAGGCTGATGTGGGAGGATTACTTGGGCATGGGACATGGAGGTTACAGTGAGCCAAGATTGTGCCACTGTACTCCAGGCTGGGCGAGAAAGACACCCTGTCATAAAAATAATAATAATAATATATATATATATATATACACACACGCACACACACACACACATATATATAGACAGGGTCTCGCTCTGTTGCCAGGCTGGAGTGCAATGGCGCAATGTCGGCTCACTGCAACCTCTGCCTCCCGGGTTCAAGTGATTCTCCTGCCTTAGCCTCTCCAATAGCTGGGATTAAAGGTATGCACTAACACGCCTGGCTAATTTTTTTGTATTTTTACTACAGACAGGGTCTCCCCATGTTGGCCAGGCTGGTCTTGAACTCCTGACCTCAAGTGATCCACCCGCCTTAGCTTCCCAAAGTGCTGGGATTATAGGTGTGAGCCCCCACGCCTGGGATAGTATGTTTTATAAGGTTTAAAATGGGAATAAGATTTGTGTGAGTACATATTAGTCATTTTTCTTAAGATATTTAAGTATTAAATTGGGAAAAATTGCTCTGAAAATATTTCCTAATTTAACATTTACTGGATGAAAGCATCTCACTTCCTTGGGTCCAAAAGTGTCATCCACTCTTCTTTTTTAAACATCGTGAACCATTCCACTCCTAGCTAAGTCTCAAGAGTTTTCTAGGCTTTGCTTTTCACCTAGTGTCTGTCTGTCTGTCTATCTGTCTGCCTGTCTATCTATCTCCTTCAAAGTTTTCTCTAGCCTTTTATAGCCAACAGTTTTTAATCAGTTGTCCTGTCGTTTATTGGCTGGGTCTCTTGCTGCTCCTTTCCTGTCTCCTGGCCTTCTCATCTGTGTGTAGGCCTGGAAAGCAGCAGGCAGCAGCCCTAAGCCTTCACATGATTTAGTTATTCCGTGAGAGAAATTTTGAAGCTTCTTTTTAGATATTCCTTTGTAAAGACCTCATTAACTTATTAGTTACTTTTATGGCTCTCCAGTAAAGTGTAAAGAGTTATTTCAGGCTGGGCACGATGGCTCCTGCCTGTAATCCCAAAGCTAAGGCAGGAGGATCACTTGAGCCCAGGAGTTTGAGACCAGCCCAGGCAACATAGTGAGATACCTGTCGCTACAAAAAATATAAAACTTAACTGGGCCTGGTGACACACACCTGTGGTCCCAGCTACTCGGGAGGCTGAGGCAGGAGGATTGAGCCTGGCAGGTCGAGGCTGCAGTGATCCATGATTGCACCACTGCATTCCAGCCTAGGGGACTGAGACCCTGTCTCAAAAGAAAAAAGGGCGGGGGTTATTTCATACCTCTGTGTTCTGGAAGATGTGATATGATTAGAAAGCATAGAAATTTGAACAGGATCGATGGGAAGAGGAATATTATTTAGTCTCATCTAAAAACAAAGGGTTTTCTTAGGGTTCAAATTTTTTTTTTTTGGAGACAAGGTCTCACTCTGTTGCTCAGACTGGAGTACAGTGGCATGAGTATGGTTCACTGGAGCCTTGATCTCCTGGACTCAAACGATCTCCCCACCTCAGCCTCCCATGTAACTGGAAGCACAGGTGCATGCCACCATGCCCAGCTCATTTTTTTAAAAATTATTTTTGGTAGAGACAAGGTCTCACTGTGTTGCCCAAGCAGGTTTCAAACTCCTGAACTCAAATAATCCTACCACCTCAGGCTCCCAAAGTGCTGGGATTATAGGTGTGAGTCATTGTACCCAGCCTGGGGTTAAAATTTATCATTACCACTTATATTTGTTGAGGACATCCACAGTTCTTTGAGGCAGGTCTAAACTCTGTGTAACCATTTTTTTTTTTTTTTTTTTTTTTTAGTTTAGTTTGTTTTATAAAAGACATGCATGTTTGTGAAGGAAAATATAAAAGTAGAAATAAAGGGAGAAATTACCTTGGAGACAACTATTGTTAATATTTTGATATGTTTCCTTTTTGTGTGCTTTTTATTTTTTATCTTGTGAATATACTTTGTTTAAAACACTAAATCATTTTTCATTGATGAAATGATGCTTGAACATCTGAGTTACAGAAAATGTTATTAAAAGAGAAAAAAAATCAGCTCTAGTTCCCTTCAACCGCTTTTATATAGGTTATACAATTTATTACCAAAATATCTTTCTAAATGCTAAAGATAGAATTTCAAGGGTTTTTTTTTTGAGACGTAGTCTTGCTCTGTCCCCCAGGCTGGAATGCAGTGACGAGATCTCAGCTCACTGCAGTCTCTGCCTCCCAGGTTCAAGTTCAAGCGATTCTTGTCCCTCAGACTCCTGAGTAGCTAAGACTACAGACGTGTGCCACCATGACCTGCTAATTTTTTGTATTTTTGGTAGAGACAGGGTTTTGCCATGTTGGCCAGGTGGGTCTCGAACTCCTGAGCTCAAGCAATCGGCCCGCCTTGGCCTCCCGAAGTGCTGGGATTACAGGGGTCCTCATGTCTGACCTCAGATATCTATTATTTGCAGATTTTTTCCTTTTAATGGAAAAACACTTTGGTTTTTTTCTTTTTTCTTTTTTTTTTTTAAATTTTTATAAGTTTTTGTAGGCTGGGCGCGGTGGCTCACACCTGTAACCCCAGCACTTTGGAAGGCTGAGGCGGGTGGATCACAATGTCAGGAGTTTGAGGCCAGCCTGACCAATATGATGAAGCCCTGTCTCTACTAAAATACAAAAATTAGCCAAGCATGGTGGTGCACACCTGTAGTCCCAGCTACCCAGAAGGCCGAGGCTGGAGAATCGCTTGAACCCAGGAGGTGGAGGTTGCAGTGAGCCGAGATTGTGCCATTGCACTCCAGCCTGGGCAACAGAACGAGACTCTGTCTCAAAAAAAAAAAAAAAAAAAAAAAAAAAAGGTTTTGTGGATACCTAGTAGGTGTATATATTTTATGGAGTACATGATATGTTTTGATATAGGCATGCAATGTGAAATAAACACATCATGGAGAATGGGGTATTCATTCATCCCCTCAAGTATTTATCCTTTGAGTTATAAACAGTCCAGACCAGGTGCAGTGGCTCCTGCTGGTAATCCCAACACTTTGGGAGGCTTAGGCCGGCAGATTGCTTGAGCAAAGGAGTTTAGACCAGCCTGGCCAAAATGGCGAAAACCTTTCTCTACAAAAAAAATTTAAAAATTAGCTGGGTATGTTGGCTCACAGCTACTCAGGTGGCTGAGGTAGGAGGATCCCTTGAGCTCAGGAGGTCAAGGCAGCAGTGAGCTGGGATCATGCTACTGTATTCCAGCCTGGGCAACAGCAAGGCCCTGTCTCAAAAAAACAAAACAAAACAAAACCAATTACATTATTTAAGTTATTTAAAAATATACAATTATTACTGACTATAGTCACTCTATTGCCTATGAAATAGTAGGTCTTATTCATTCTTTCTATTTTTTTTTTTGTACCCAGTAACCATCCCTACATCCCCTACCCGCAAGCCCCACTACCCTTCCCAGCCTCTGGTAACCATCCTTCTACTCTCTATGTCCATGATTCAGTTGATTTGATTTTTAGATCCCACAAATAAGTGAGAACGTGATATTTGTCTTTCTTTTTCTGGCTTATTTCATTTAACATAATGATCTTCAGTTACATCTATATTGTTGGAAACGACTGGATGTCATTCTTTTTTATGCCTGAATAGTACTCCATTGTGCATATGTACCACATTTTCTTTATATATTCATCTGTTGATGGACATTTAGGTTGCTTCCAAATCTTAGCTGTTATAAATAGTACTGCAAAAAAACGTGAGAGTGCAGATCTCTTCAGTATACTGATTTCCTTTCTTTGGAGTATATACCCAGCAGTGGGACTGCTGGATCACATGGTAGCTCCATTTTGAGTTTTTTGAGGAACTTCCAAACTGTTCTCTGTAGTGGTTATACTAATTTACATTCCCACCAACAGTGTATGTGGGTTCCCTTTTCTCCACATCCTTTCCAGCATTTGTCATTGTCTGTCTTTTAGATAGAAGCCATTGTAACTGGAGTGAGATGATATCTCATGGTAGTTTTGATTTGCATTTCTCTGATGATTGTTGATGTTGAACACCTTCTCATATACCTGTTTGCCATTTGTATGTCTTCTTTTGAGAAATGTCTATTCAAGCCGGGCTTGGGGGCTCATGCCTGTAATCCCAGCACTTTGGGAGGCCAAGTCGGACAGATCACCTGAGGTCAGGAGTTTGAGACCGGCCTGACTAACATGGTGAAATCTCGTCTCTACTAAAAATACAAAAATTAACTGAGAAATGTCTATTCAAATCTTTTGCCCATTTTTGATTAGATTATTAGGTTTTTTGCTATTGAGTTTAAGCTCCTTATATATTCTGGTTATTAATCCCTTATAAGAGGGGTAGTTTGCAGATATTTTCTTCCATTCTGTGGGTTGTCTCTTCACTTTGTTGTTGATTTCCTTTGCTGTGCACCAGCTTTTTAACTTGATATGATTCCATTGTCCATGTTTGCTTTGGTTGTCTGTGCTTGTGGGATTTTGCTTAAGAACTCTTTGCCCAGACCAATGTCCTGAAGATTTCCCCTAATGTTTTCTTATAGTAGTTTCATAGTTTGAGGTCTTAGATTTAAGCCTTTAATGCATTTTGATTTGATTTTTGTATATGGTGAGAGATAAGGGTCTAGTTTCACTCTTCTGCATGTGGATATCCAGTTTTGCCAGCACTGTTTATTGAAGAGACTGTCTTTTCCTCAGTGTATGTTCTTGGCACCTTTGTCAAAAATGAGTTCACTGTAGGTATGTGGATTTGTGTCTGTATTCTCTATTCTATTCCATTGGTCTATATATCTGTTTTGATGCCAGTACTATGCCGGTTTGGTTACTACATCCCTGAAGTACAATTTGAAGTTAAGTAATGTGATTCCTTCAGTTTTGTTCTTTTTGCTTAGGAAGGCTTTTGCTATTCTGGGTCTTTTGTGATTCCATATAAATTTTAGGATTGTTTTTTCTATTTCTGTGAAGAATGTCACTGGTATTTTGATAGAGGTTGCATTGAATCTGTAAATTAATTTGGTACTATGGACATTTTTAACAATGTTGGTTCTTCCAATCCATTAACATGGAATGTTTTTCCATTTTTGTGTGGGTACTCTTTAATTTCTTTCATCAGTGTTTTATAGTTTTCATTGTAGAGGTCTTTAACTTCTTTGGTTAATCTCTAGGTACTTAATTTTACTTACTTCTGTTATTGTGTTATTTGTTTTCTGGTTGTTTTGTGGTCTTTTCCTTCTTTCCTACTTGTCTTCCTCTAGTGAAGGTAATTTTCTCTGGTGATATGATTTAATTTCTTGCTTTTTACTTTTTGTGTATCCATTGTATATTTTTTGGTTTGAGGTTACCATGATGCTTGCAAATAATATCTTATAACCCATTATTTTAACCTGATGTATTAGTCCATTTTTTCATTGCTGATAAAGACTGAGACTGGGCAATTTAAAAAAGAAAGAGGTTTATTGGACTTATTAGTTCCCCGTGGCTGGGGAGGCCTCACAATCATGGCAGAAGGTGAAAGGCACATCTCACATGGTGGCAGACAAGAAAAGAGAGCTTGTACAGGGACACTCCCTGTTTCAAAACTGTCAGCTCTCTTGAGACTTATTCTCTATCATGAGAACAGCATGGGAAATACCTACCCCGATGATTCAGTTACCTCCCACAGGGTCCCTCCCACGCACAACATGTGTAAATTCAAGATGAGATTTGGGTGGGGACACAGCCAAACCACATCACCTGATAATAAGTTAACACTCTTTACATAAACAAACAGAAAAAAACATATAAACTATATGCCTTAACTTTATCCTTCCCACTTTTTAACTTTTCCTCATTTCTATTTATATCTTACTGTATTGATTATGTCTTGAAAAGTTGTTGTTATTATTTTTGATGGGTTCATCATTTAGTCTTTCTACTTAGGATAAGAGTAGTTTACATACCGCAGTTACAGTTACAGTTTAGAATATTCTTTGTTTTTCTGTGTACTTATTACCACTGAATTTTTTATCTTTGGGTGATTATGTATTGCTTGTTAATGTCCTTTTCTTTCTGATTGAAGTGCTGCCTTTAGCATTTCTTGTAGCAGAGGTCTGGTATTGATCAAACCCCTCAGGTTTTGTTTGTCTGGGAGTCTTTATTTCTCCTTCATGTTTGAATGATATTTTTGCCAGATATACTATTCCAGGGGAAAAGTTTTTTTCCTTCAGCACTTGAAATACATCACTCTCTCCTGGCCTGTAAGGTTTCCACTGAAAAATCTGCTGCCAGACCTATTGGAGCTCCACTGTATGTTATTTGTTTCTTTTCTCTTGCTGCTTTTAGGATCCTTCCTTTATTCTTGACCTTTGGGAGTTTGATTATTAAATATCTTCAGGTAGTCTTCTTTGGGTTAAATCTGCTTGGTGTTCGGTTACCTTCTTATATTTGAATATTGATGTCTTCGTTTAGGTTTGGGAAGTTTTCTGTATTATCCCTTTTAATAAACTTTGTATCTCTGTCCTTTTTCTCTACCTTCTCTTTAAGGCCAATAGCTCTTAGATTTGCTCTTTTGAGGCCATTTTCTAGATCCTGTAGGCATGCTTCCTTGTTTTTTATTCTTTTGACTTTAGTCTCCTCTGATGGTGTATTTTCAATTAGCCTGTCTTCAAGCTTGCTTATTCCTATCTTCTGCTTAATCAAGTCGGCTGTTAAAGGACTCTGATGTGTTCTTCAATATGCCCATTGCATTTTTCAGCTCCAGCATTTCTGCTTGATTCTTACTAATTATTTTAGTCTTTTTGTTGAATTTATCTGGTGGTATTCTGAATTCCTTCTCTGTATTATCTTGAGTTTCTTCAAAACAGCTATTTTGAATTCTCCTCTGAAAGATCACATATGTCTGCTTCTCCACGATTGGTCACTCGTGCCTTATTTAGTTCATTTGGTGAGATTATATTTTCCTGGATGGTGCTGATGCTAGAAGATGTTCTGTGTCTGAACATTGAAGGGTTAGGTATTTATTGTGGTCTTCACTGTCTGGGCTTATTTGTAGCTGTCCTTCTTGGGAAGGCTTTTCAGATATCTGAAAGGACTTGAGTGTTGTGATCTCAACTGTATCTGCCTTAGGGGACACCCTAAGCCCAGTAACACTGTGGTCTTGCAGATTCGTAGAAGTACCACCTTGATGGTCTTGGACAAGATCCAGGAGAATTGTCTGGATTGCCGGGTAGAGACTCTTGTTCTTTTCCCTTACTTTCTTCCAAACATACAGAGTCAGTCTCTCTCTCTCTCTCTCTCTCTCTCTCTGTTCTAAGCCACCTAATACTGAGTGGAGTGACACAAGCACCCCTGTGACCACCACCACTATGACTGCTCTAGGTTAGACCTAAAGCCAGCATAGCACTGTATCTGACCCAAGGCTGTAACTTTGGCTTAACCACTCCCTGGCTACTACCTATGTTCACTCAAGGCCCTGGGACTCTACAATCAGCAAGTGGCAAAGCCAGCCAGACTTGTGTCCTTCTTTCAGGGTGGCAAGGTCCCCTAAGCCTTGGGTTGGTCCAGAAGTGCCTTCCAGGAGTCAGGGATTAGAGTTAAAAATCTTAGAAATTTACTTGGTGTTGTATTGTACTATGGCTGAGCTGGCACTCAAACCAAATGACACAGTCCTTCCCACTCTTCTCTCTTCTTTCCAAAGGAGAGGAGCTTCCCACTTGTAGCCACTGCCACCCCAGGCCATGAGGAATACTGCCAGACTACCACCAATGTTCCCTTAAGGCCCAAGGGTTCTTAAGTCAGCTTGTCATGAATGCTGCCTGGCTTGGACCCCACCCTTCAGAGTAGTAGGGTACCCTCTGGCCCAGGGCAGGTCCAAAAATGCTGTCCAAGAGTCAAGTCCTGAAATCTGGGACTCCAAGAGCCCTCTTGGTGCTCCACCCCACTGTGGCCATGCTGGTACCTAAGGTACAAGACAAAGTCCCCTTTACTTTTGCCTCTGCTTTTCTCAAGCAGAAGGAGTTTTGCTCTATAGTCACCACAACTAATTATGTGCTAAGTCTCACTTTCAGCCAGCAAGTCTCAGAGGTTTACCCAAGTTTGTCAGTGTAGTGCCTGGGTATGGCTGCTGGTTTTTCAGGGTCCAAGGGCTCTTCAATTAGCAGTGATGAATGCTGCAAGAACTAGGTTTTTTCCTTCAAGGCAGCAGGTTCCTTTCTCCCCAAGGTGTATCTAGAAATGTTATCTAGGAGCTAAGGCCTGGAATGGGGGCTTCACAACTCTGACCAGTGCCCTATCCTGCTGTGGTTAAGCTGGTATCCAAGATCAAGACAGTGTCCTCCCCACTCTTCCCTCTCCTTTCCTCTCCCCAGATGGAAGGAAGTGGTTTTTTTTTTTTTTTTTTGGAGCTGTGAGCTATGCAGCCTGGGGTTGGGTGGGGGGGGGGGGGTGATTGCAGCACTCCCTTGGCTTTCCCAGCTAGAGTCTCAGTATGTATTTTGCCTGCCCCAGTCCACTGTCTCTGGGCCTAGTTCAGCACTAGGACTCGCCTCTGAGTTGCAATCCTTGTGGCCTAGACTGCCTTTCAAGTTTACTTGGAGACACATAGCACTGTAGCTGGGGGTGGCAAGGTTTGTGGGAACTCATGTTTGGACTGCTGGGATTGGTGATTGCCCTCTGGCTGGGGATGGGTTAAATGTTTCCGCTGTGGGTAGACATCAGCTGAGTTTGGTCCGGTTTTCCTTTCTGCTCTAACTGGACAGTACTGAGTTCAGTGCCTCACAATTGCTGTGTTCTCCTTTTCTTGGTGCCCAGAGAAGCTTTCCATACCACACTGCTGCTGCTGGGGGTGTGTATGTGGGGGGTGCATTGGCAATTCAGGACTGTGGTTTCTATCTCTTCAGTTCCTCTTTCAGCAATATGAAGTTAAAACTAGGTACTATGAGTGCTCACCTGATTTTTGGTTCTTATGAAGTTGTTTTTTTCTGTGTAGTTATTAACTTGGTTTACTTGCAGGGGGGGTTGGGACATGATAGGTGCAGCTTTCTATTCTGCCATCTTGCTCCACCCTCCAATTTCACTTGTTCAAGCTGGTCTTGAACTCTGGGGTTCAACTGCTGTCTTGGACTCGTAAAGTGCTGAGCCACTATGCCTGGCTGTACAAATATTTTTAATTTTGATGAAGTCCAGTTTATTGTTTTCTTCAGTTGCTTGTGCTTTAGGTATAATATCTAAGAAATCATTGCCTAATCCAGGGTTGCAAACAGTTACAGTTTTAGCTCTTAAATTTAGGTCTTTGATATATTTTGAGTTCATTTTTATATATGGTGTGAGGTAGGGATCCAGCCTCATTTTTTTGCATGTTGTCCAGCACCATTTATTGAAATGGCTAATCTTTCCTGCTGTTGAATTGTCTTGGTACTCTTGTTAAAAATGACCATAGATATATGGGTTTCTTTCTGGATCTTCAGTCCTGTTCCATTGATTTGTGTGTCTAATCTTAGGCCAGTTTCACACAGTCTTGATTACTGTAGCTTTGTAGTAAGTTTTGACATTTATAGTT
This sequence comes from Cheracebus regulus, assembly GCA_963574635.1. Classification (NCBI taxonomy): domain Eukaryota; kingdom Metazoa; phylum Chordata; class Mammalia; order Primates; family Pitheciidae; genus Cheracebus; species Cheracebus regulus. The sequence goes on along the minus strand of CAUYQU010066264.1, from coordinate 6,243 downwards.
TTAAGCATTTTAATTGTATGTTGAATGTTTTTATTCTTGCTTTTTTTTCTAGCCTTCTTAAATTTTCAAGGGGTCCTGGATTTCATAGACATACACATACATGTGTATGTTTGTTTGGACTCAACCTCGTAACAATTAACATATTTCCTAGGTTTAATATTTTAAATTAGACTAGTGAAAGATAAAAAGGAGCATAAGTAACCAAATTTACAGGAATTAAATGTTAATATGTCAACACCTGATATATTTTTCTCTTGACATTTTAAAATAAAATTTTGAGGTATAATTTTATTTAAACAAATTGAATTTACAAAATTTAGAAAATGCTGTATTGAAATATTTGTTCCAATATTTGTATTATAATTTAATTGTGAGGTAATTGGTAATATGAAGTCTGGATCCCATAGGTAACATTGAAAAAGCATTATGGAAGGGAGAAATCAAAATTTTTTAAGTGAAGAGGTAATAAAGACAATGCAAGATGATGAATTTCTTGATGTGTATAATTAGAATAAGATTTTCAGTTTTCCTCTTTTTCTTCCCATTTTCAGATCCAGTTATGGGATACAGCAGGACAAGAACGATTCAGAAAGAGCATGGTTCAACACTACTACAGAAATGTACATGCTGTTGTGTTCGTGTATGATATGACCAACATGGCTAGTTTTCATAGCCTACCATCTTGGATAGAGGAATGCAAGCAACATTTGCTAGCCAATGATATACCACGGATTCTTGTTGGAAATAAATGTGACTTGAGAAGTGCCATTCAGGTGCCCACAGACTTGGCACAGAAATTTGCTGACACACACAGTATGCCTTTGTTTGAAACCTCCGCTAAAAATCCCAATGATAATGACCATGTGGAAGCTATATTTATGACCTTGGCTCATAAGCTTAAGAGCCACAAACCATTAATGCTTAGTCAACCCCCTGATAATGGAATTATCCTGAAGTCTGAACCAAAGCCTGCAATGTCGTGCTGGTGCTAAATAACAGTCTTTATTATATTATCTAATTTTGACTAAAGAAATACTTCTGAAGTATGACAGTAATAAGTCATAAGATTTAATCTCAACTATATTGGGTCATCTTGACACTTTGCTGTTTATCATTGTCATGCTTTTGTATTTTGTATCTACTTAAGTTTGTCACTGTGACAGCACAAGGAAAAGTTGGTTTTCAGGTGAGATTGAAAATGAAGCAAAGATAGAATGAATCAAAACATCTCTCCATCTGGAGCCCAATGAAGGAGGCTTAAAATGAGAACATGCTGCAATTTAAAGGGTCGGAAACCATTCAATCTTGTGTTCCTAGGATTGGAAAAAAGTGTTAATGGTTTAGCACACACCTAATGTTATGTCCTTTGAATGGGAAATGTTCTTAATAGGATGAAAACTGGTATTAGCCTCTACCCAGAGTTCTTTTTTTTGTTTTTTGTTAGAGACTGGGTCTTGCTGTGTTGCCCAGGCTGGCCTTGAGTTCCTGGGCTCGAGCAATTCTCCCACATCAGCCTCCCAAGTAACTGGGACTACAGGTGCTCACCACTGCATCTGGCCTTTCTTTGTTTTATTAGCATATTTAATTTTGTTATTGGTATGTTTTAGAGCCAAGACTTTAGTTTCAGTAGGATAAGAAGGCATAGAATGTTTTCTGGTTCCCAGTCCATAAAGAATGACTTTCCCAAGAGTTCTAGGTGTTTGATTTTCTAATTAATATTAATCAGATCTACAGAAATCATTGTTACTTTTAAAAGAGTTGAGTTGCTTTCTTACTAAATCCCATTAAAATATGCAAAAATAAGTCAGATTTTAAGGCAAATGAAGTGACATTGTAAGGTGCTTTATATTTTATTTTGGTATCTTGAAACAGTGAAAAACTAACCGAAAGCATATGAAGAGTTGTAACTTGGGGGAAAATAGGTAAACATAACTCCTAGCTAACACAGGAGACCTGTTCTTACTTAGCTTTTAGTAATTTCAAGCAGTGTATCTGGTACCTTATCACTTGCTCTCCCTTCAACTCCAATAAATTTAATGACTAAATGCCAAGTTAATAAATCAACTTCCGTTTGGATTGTAGCTGTGAAGGCACAACTCTAATTGCTATTAGTTCACATGTATTTCTTTAATAGTATTGTGTCATATCAGTTTTTAAGATGTCTAAATTTTATGGTCACAACAAGCTATTCCTCCTCAGTATGAAAGATAAATTAGATATTGAAAAATACCTTCTCTATCCTTCAATGATGGAAAGAATATTTCAAAAATTTTTTAACCTAAATACTTTTATTTTGAATTTAAGTCTTTGCACATAAAATATAGCAAGGTTACATATTAAACTACTTACGTAAGTGGAATGTAAGCCATAACTTTAACTGAAATGTTCACATTCACTAATACTGATAGATTGCTGTCCTTAATAATTTTGGAGAAAATTAAGCCAAAAGATTATTGTACTTACAATATTTTCAGAATGTGGGAAGTCAACTAAAAATGTAATCTAATCTAGTTTAAGATTTTTTTGTTGATCATGGTCCTAACTGGACAATTTAACTATAAAGACAAGATAATTCTATTAAATGAGCTAACTGAAAATAGTAATTATAGGAAGTGATTATTCCATTTTCAGTATTAGAGCTCAAATTGGCTTTATTTGCATATAGGGAGATCATTTTTCTAAGTCATGCTGGAATTAAAAATTGTTTTACTTGTATCTAAATCTTGATTTATAACTATTTTTGTAATAAAACAATGACAGCTATAGTAATTGTGATGGGTGTAACAACTTTTTTTAAAGAAGGGACTCTGTTTATTGCTTTTCAAAATATTTTCTAAAGTTGGGGAAGAAAGTTTATAGACTTTCCAAGCACATTTATGGTTTTTTATTGCTGTTACTATGGTTTTAAAAAGAGTAACTTTATTTCTTTTTGTAAGGAGTTAGTAGTATCCTTTACAGTTCTGTGAAAGGACTTATTTTTTAACTTTAATATTTATTTTAAAGTATTTGTATCTCATTTGTAACAATTTATTGTTTTAATTTTTTATATGTATGTTTTTATTTTTGAAAAGAACATACCAGTTGAATGTGGATAAAGCTTTTAATATTTTAAAATATTTATAAAACATTTCATTGACTGTTAAAAATCACTTCCAAAATGATAGCTATCTAACAACTAATTATTAATTTTTAAAGCACAGATCACACATTTAAAAAATCTGTGGAATTTAACTATGACCTTTAATTGAAAGTAAATAATTAAAATATCAGTTATGTTTTGGAAAAGTCTTAATTTGAGAACACTAAAGGAAACTACCCCAGAATCTAATATAGTTAGCTATTAGTAACAATGCATTACTGAAAGTATATTGCAAATACATGTTTCCTCATGAAATCTAAAGTTAAATAATTTTGTTGTGGAATAGTGTCACTGTTACATTTCCCCCATAAAGTTCAATAAACCATCTTAGCCACAAAGAAATTGTGTCTTATTTCTTTTGTTTGGTTACTGGGTAGAGTATAAAACAAAACAATCCCTTTTTTCTGCTGGTTTCCAAATAATATTATATTATACACTTTTAAAAACAACAAAAAAACCCCAACCCATTGGAAATTTATTTTCTTGTATACATTTGAGGTTAAAGAACACTTCAGGAAAAAAACTCAACAAACTAAGTATTAAAATTAGCTGGTAACTTTTGTGTTTGCTTGGTTTAGTAATCCAATTTGTTTTAGAATACTTCAGTGCAAAAAGCAAATGGTCCAAGAGGGGTTGATGTGTATTTAGACATAAAAGCATTTAGCAGAATGAATAACTATAAAAAGTAAGAGAAAGAAGAGAATGAATTATGTCTCTGGTATAAGATTGCAGTTACTGATTTATACGCCATAGGATTGGGGATGTAGGGGCTTCCGATGTTGATTCTGCTTCCCCTAATCAGTTTATTTCATGTCTAAGTTACTCTTGTTGTGTTCAAACACAAAATTGACATTATTCATGAAAGACTACTTTCTTAATCAGATATTAAGACAAGAAGTTTGGGAGCACATTTGCTACAGCCTGTGTGGCCAGGGCAAATTCATTTGGTTTGTTGGAATAATCTGATTTAACAAACATTTATTAAGTACAGGTCATGTGTTCTCTATTTGTGTTAGGCAGTGGAGCTACATAGACATTGTCCTTAAAGAACTTACAAAATAGTATACAAGCAAATAGGAATTCTACAATATGATGTGATCAGTGTAATCAAAGAAGCATATAACTAAGGACGATGAGCACAGAGAATGGAGTGATCTATTGGCTTGGATATGGGAGCAGTAGATACTCAAAAAGCTTCACATTGGGGTTGGGGGGCATTTATGCAACATCTCAGGGTAGATGCGAAGCATTCTCCATGTCAAGGAGAGAGAAGAAAGTCATCCCAGGTTAATGCACTGCAGGGCTCAAGATAGAATTGAATTTTGGGGAAATGACTGCTAGGTCAGTGTGAGTATGTGGTAGAATGGAGGTGTGGTCAGAATCCAGAAATGAAGCTAGCAAGGTAGATTGTGGTTAAACTGCCAAGTTGCTGTATGCAGTGGGATTAGGACTGACTTGGGTGCAATATATGAAACTCAGTCTGAACCAGCCTACAAGAGGGATTTTATTGTAAGGAGTCTGACTTATCTCACTGGACTTGAGGACAAAGATGTGGCTGGACTCAAGAGCTGGGATTGAACGCACAATTTCCTAACTCTGGGTCCAGCTTCTTTGCACATCTTCATTTTCTCTTTCTTTTATAACTAGATTTTTCCATTTTTTTAGGTTTAATTAGCAGAAAACATGGCCACTGAGTACTGAACTTTTGGATGCTACAAGCATCCAGAGGGAAATGAACTCTCAGTCCGAAGCTGAAATTTCCAACATAAGACTGTTAATTGGCCTGGTGAGAGTCAGATCTCCACCCAAGACCAATAGCCAAAAAGGATAAAATAAGCAATTTTCACATTTAGGGGAGAAGGTATTTTGGGGGAAGGGGAGCAAAAAAAGAAGATAGCCACACAAAAACATTTGAACTTTACTATTTAAGCAATGGGTGACTAATGAAAGCATTTTGCAAGGTAGTGAGACCATTAGATTTATACCATAAATTCTAGCGGCAATGAGATGGATATGTGGGGATGAAGCTTACTGGCAGTAATGAGTGATGAGATGGATATGTGGCAGTCAGCTTACTGAAATAGCCTAGAAGAAAGAGCTTTAACTGGAACACTGGCAGAAAAATACTGGTCTGAGACATTTCAGAACTAAAATCCCCAGGAGTTAAAAGACCAAGGTCAGGAATTTCACTGTATGAACCAGTCAGTATTCTTTTCTAGGGCCACTAGTTGGATTCATGTATGTGGCCAAATGTTTTTAAAATGTCTGGATTTTTTTTTTTTTAGATTATTACATTGCTTGAATTTGCCCTTGTCAAAAGTTTGATTCTTGTGATGTCATTTTCATATATGTTTTTCAAAGTTTTTGAGTCAGATGAAACTTTCCATTTAAAATTATTTAAATTTTATATCCTAATGCTTTTTGATATTTTTCTTGTTCTGAGTATAAAAGATTCTATAGATTTTTGAGTCCCAGAACATTCTTTAAATTAGGAAAACAGTTCAACTTTTGTTTTGGTTATTTATTCCATAGACTTAACAGAGTATATGGAGCCATTTTATTAACTTGCAGCTCCTCATTATTTACCTTTTCTTGCTGGAAATGGAGAGTTCCATGTTTCAATAAAATGGGATCAGTAATGGGACTTTTTTTTTTTAAGTTAAATTTTTGAATTGGAAATACATTCACATGGTTCAGTATTTGGACCATTCACAAGAGAGTGAAAGGTGAATTCTCCTTCCCACTCTTTCTTCCAGCTCCCCAGTTCTTATCACAAGAAACCAGTACCATGAATTTTTTCTTTGTTTTTGTTTTGAGACGGAATCGCAATCTGTCACCTAGGCTGGAGTGCAGTGGTGTGTTCTTGGCTCACTGCAACCTCTGCCTCCCTTGCTAAAGCAGTCCTCCCACTTCAGCCTACTAAGTAGCTGGGACTACAGGTGCGCACCATAACATCCAGCTAATTTTTTTTTTTAATTTTTTTATTGCATTTTAGGTTTTGGGGTACATGTGAAGAACATACAATATTGTTGCATAGGTACACACGTGGCAGTGTGATTTGTTGCCTTCCTCCCCTTCACCTATATCTGGCATTTCTCCCCATG